>JBBLXW010000043.1:0-244668 GCA_037893235.1 Trichoderma afroharzianum | reverse complement strand
AATATTATTTTATTAATTTTATATTTAAGTTTTTTACTTTTAATAATAATTTTATTTTTAATAAATTCTTTTATATTTTTATTTATTAATATTTTTTTTAATAATAAAATATAAAAAATTAAGTATATTAGTTTTTTTTATTTATTTAGTTACTTTAGAAAATCTAATTTATAATTAACTTTACTAATTTTTTTTAAAATTTTATAAAGCTTAATTTTTTTATAGTTTAGTTTATTACTTAGTTTATTAGTTTTAATATTAGCTTATTTTTTTCCTTAAGTATATTAAAGTAAGTAAATTATATTTTCTTTTTAAAAAGTTAATTTTTTAAACTTTTTTTTATTTATATACTTTTTTATATATTTTTATATAAGTTTAAATTATATATATAGTTTTTAGTATAGTTCCTTAAGTTTATTTACCTTAAGTATAGTTTTTTATATATTTTTTTTATAATATTTTATATACTTAAAGGTAATATTTTTTATTAATATAAAATAGTAAAAGCTTTATTAATTTTAAAACTAAATTATTATAAAAGAATTTTATATTAAGTAAATACTTAACTTAGTTATCTTAGTTAAAGTTAATATAACTTTATAAATATACTTTAATAATTTAGTTAATATATTTTATTTATTTATTTATTTATAAATAATAAATAATATTAACTTTATAATTTATTTTTATTTTTACTATAATATTTTACTAATATTTAAATATAAATATTAATTTTTTATTAGAAATAATATCTATAAGTAATTTATATTTTAAGGTTATATATTTTTATATTATATAGCTTAATTCTTTTATAGTATTATTTTTTTTATATAAAATAAAAATATTTTATTTTATTAGTTTATTAATAATAATAAAGATACTATTATATATTATATTAATTATAAGCTTTTTTAATAATTATAGCTTAATAATATAATTAAATAAAATAAAGCTTTAGGGATATTTTAGGATTAGTAATAGTTATAGTTTACTATAAGGTTTTTATTAACTAGATTTTATTTTTATATATAATATATATAATTTAATAATTTATTTAATAACTTTCTTTATATTTATAAAGGTATAATATTACTAAATTTATTATAATATTTTTATAACTCCCTTATATTTATATAATAGGTATTTGTAAATTATTTTTATTATTTTTTATTATAGTACTTTTAATACTTAGATTTTTTTATTTTTATATAAAAGTCTTTTTATAAAGGTTATATCTTTAAAAAACTAATCCTATATTTAATTATTAACTTTATTTTTAATTTTATTAAAAATAAAGTTTTTATTTTTTATTATAAAAAAAATATTAATAATTATTAATTTATAATACCTTTTTATTATTTTTTAAAATATTAATAAAATAAGTTTTAATATTAGTTTAAAGTAGTTTTTTTTATAATTAAAAGTATTTATATAATTATTTTTTAATTTTTTATAAAATATAATTTTAAAATTATACTTAATTATAAATTAAAAATACTTTTTTTATTATATTAAAATATTTATTTTTTATAGTAAAATTTACAAAATTTTTATAGTTTAAATATATAGTAATTTTATATTTATTACTTAGTAAGTATAATTTTTATTTTTTAAATATTTTAAAAATAATTATAAGTTTTTAATTATAGGTAAAGTATTATAATTTAAATCTATAGAGTTTCTTAAAAAAAAAGCTACTAAGTATAATATCCCTTTATTATTTTATTAATTAAAAACTTCTTTAATTATATAATTTAAAGTATTTATTTTAATAATAACTAGCTTTTTAAGGTTATATATTTATAATATTAGTATATTAGTAATAATATCTTTAAGTATTTTAAAAGCTTTTAAGGCCTTTTTTTTATAATTAATTAATTAATTTTTCTTTTTATTATTTAAATCTTTTTTAATAAAGTCTATAAATAATATAATAATTTTACTATAATTTTAAATAAATTATTAATAGTAATTAATTAATTTAAGGAAACTTTATATTTCTTTAATTATTTTAGGGATTTTTTATTTTTTAATAGTTATTATTTTAGTAAGGTTTATTTTAATTTATTTTAGTAAAATAATATATTTTAAAAAGTTAACCTTTTATATATAGAATTAATATTTCTTTAGTTTTATTAATAAATTAATATTTTATAGTATTTTTAAAATTTAATATATATATTATTTATATTTTTTAAAAATATTAAAGTAAATTAGTATATTATTAAAATAAATAATAATAAAGTTATTAATATATTCTTTAAGGACTTTATTAATTATTTTTTAAAATATAGTTAATATATTAATAAGTCTAAAAGGTATAATTAAATATTTAAATAGTTTATAATATATTTTAAATATTATTTTTTATTTATTTTTTTTTAATTTAAATAAAATTATAGGCTTTTTTAAAATTAAAAACTATAAACTATTATATAGTTACTAACCTATCTTTAATTTCAGAAATTAAAGGTAATAAAGTTTAATTTTTAATAGTAATTTTATTAAGTTATTAATAGTTAATAATTAATTATAATTTTTTATTTTTCTTTAGTATAAATATAATAAAGTATTTTATAAATAAAGTAAATACTTAAATATATCCTTTTTTTAGTTATTTATTTAATTATTCCTTTAATACCTTAAGCTTTTTTTTATTAAAGTTATAAATTTTATAAATCTTAGGTTATTTTTTATTTATTAACTTAATAAAATAATTTTATTAAAAATATAATAGTAACTTAATATTTAATATTACTTAAAATAGTTTCTTATATTTTCTATATTACTAAAGGATTTTAGTAAGGTTATTATAAAACCTTTTTAATTTTTCTTTTTTTATATTTTACTTAGTATTTTATTAAAAACTATTAGTTTATTTTTAAATTATATAGTAATTTAATTAATATAAATATATTTTACTTTTTTATATTATTTATTATATTATAGTAATATTAATAATTTATATTTTTTAAACTTAATTATTTTTATTTTTATAGTTTATATAAAAGGTTTTAATTTCTTTAATAATATAACTTTACCTTTTTATTTTCTTTAGCTAAATTAATATTTAGGTATATTTTTAATATTTTAGTAAACCTTACTAATCTTTTATTAAATAATAAAGTTATAATTAAGTAACTAAGTATAATCTAAGAGAATATTATTATTTAGTATATTTAAAATACTAAACTTAATATTATAAGTTTTTCTATTAATAATTAATAAAAAATAATTAATCTTATATTTAATTAACTTTTTTTCTATTATTACTTTTATAATACTTATTATTTATAGTATTTATTTTATTAATAAAATAAAAATTTAAAGATTTTTAATTAATTATAATAAAATTAAGTTAATATTTACTCTATTATTAATATATATAATAATAGGGTTATTAATAAATACTATATTAATTTTATATTTTTTTAATTTAGTAGTTTTAATAAAGTTTACTTAGATTTATTTTTTCTTAAGGAAGTGATTTTTTTTTATAATATTATAAATAAATATATTATTATAAATAATATTAAGGTTACTATAGTACTATTATTATAATTACTACTTCCAAAGTTTCTAATACTATTAATATTTATTAATATTAAGTTCATTAATATAATATTTATAAAATTATATAATATCTTTTTTATAAATATAATCTTTAATATATATTTAGAAATTAAATCTATTATAATATAGCTATTACTAAAGTTATTTATAATTTTCTTTTACTATTTAATATTTTTTATAATTATTATTATAATATTTTAAAAAGTTAAATTTAAAGTATCTTAGTTTTTCTTTTTAATTATATTAATTTTTAATTTTATAATTAAAGTATTAACTATATTATAAATTTAAGTATTTTTCTAAATTAACTTCTATATAACTTTTATTATATAAATTACTATATTAAATTTAAAAATACTAATTATAGACTTTATTTTCTTAATATTTTATACATAGTATTTTATTATATTATTATATATTAATTTATTTATAATTTTCCATAAATAAAATATTATATATAAGTTATATTTTTTCTTATTTAAAAAACTAATTTTTAATTAAAGTAAAGTAGTAAAGGTTTACACTAGTATATTCTACTAATCTATTATTACTAAGTACTTATTATTATATAATTCTATATTATTTAAGTATTTATTAGAATTTACTTAGCTTTTATTCTTAAATTCTTTTTAAACTATAGTTAAAGGGTTTTTATTTACAGAGGTATTTAAGTCCTTATAATTTACGTAATTTATATTATTTATATAGTTTTAAAATATTTAAATTAGTATACCTTTAATTTTAAAAGTATTATTTTACCTTAGACTTTTTTTTTTATTTATAAATAAATATATTTTCTTATTTTTTTTTTCTTTTATAAAAGGAATATTATAGGCTTTATTTTATATTACTTTATATTTATCTTAAGTTATATTTATTTATTTATTAATAATAATAATAATAATAAATATATTATTAATGTTTTACTTAGCTTAGTTAATTTTTTTAAAAGTTATTATAGTAATTATAATTAACTTAAGTTACTTTCTTTTAGGTACTTTAGGCTACTATTTTAATATTTCCTTCTTTTTCTTATATATAAAATATAAATTATTATAGTAACTAATTTAATTAAAAAGGTTATAAAATATAATATTAATTATATTAATATATATTTTTTAAGTCTTTTTTCCTTTTATATTTTTATATAAAGTATTAGGTTTCTTATATTTTCCCTAGTAGTTTTTTTCTTTATAGCTTATTTTACTATAGTAATTATATTTATTTATAAACTTATAGGTATTAATAATATCTAAGTCTATAGGTCTTAGTTTTTTATTATTTAAGGAGACTAAATTATATTTCTTACCTTAATTAGTATAATATTAAAGGTATTATCAAGGTTATAAATTAGTAATTAATAGTTTAGTTAGTAACTTAAGTAAAACTAAACTCAAGGTATTAGTTACTAAATTAATTAGTTTAGTTAATTAAAATAGCTAACTAAAACTAAACTAATTAAATTAATCTTTAGTTACTAAAAAAACTAAAAATAAATTAATAGCTATAGTATTTTTAAATAATATTATTATTTAATATAAGTTATATAATTATATTAATTATTTATTATATTATTTATAATAAAGAAAATTACTTATTTATATATTTTATTTATTTAATTATTTAATAATTAAAAATCTTTAGTTACTAAAGCTTTAGTTACTAAAAAAAATTAGTTTAGTTAATTAATTAACTAAAAACTAAGTAGTTTAGTTAGTAAGTTAAATAAAACTAAACTAATTAATTTAGTAACTAAAAAAACTAAAAACTACTAATTAATTTTATAACCCTAGGTATTAGTAAGCTTTATTATTTCCTCCTTTTTTAATTTATTTTTCCTTTTATTATTTAAATTATTAATTATTAATATAATTAGCTTTTTTAAAAAGTTTTTTAAATATAACTAAAAGGTTATTATATAATAATTTATCTTTTATATTTAACTTTAGTTTTTAGTAATATAGTATTTTCTTAGTTATATTTTTAAAATTAATTTTAATATAAATTTAAATAAATTTAGTAATATATTTAATATATATACTTTATTATTAAAGTTTAAGTAATATATTTTTTACTTTTTTTTTTATTAATTTAATTAAAAAGTACTTTAAGTTATTTTTTAAATTTATTATAATTATTAAATAATATATTAGTAAATACTTTTTAATAGCCTTATTCCTTATATTTAAAATCGCAAAGGTATAATTTAAATTAATTCTTAGGTCTTTTAATAAATTAGCTTTTTATTATATTAATTTATTATTTTTCTAAAGCTATAATAGTAAAGAAGTATTTAAAGTATAATTATATATTTATAAAAAACTTTTTAATTTTTCTTAGGTCTTTATTAAATAGTATAAGTATTAATAATTTAATAATTTCCTTAAATTTTTTTTTATAAAGTCTTTTCTATTAGCCTTATATTATAAATAAGTATTTTTATTATAGAATATTTTAAAGTTAAATAATTAAATCTTAGATTATTTAAGCTTATTTATTAATTTTAATATAATTTAAGATTTATTAATATATTATTTATATAATAATATTATCTAAGGCTAAAGCTTTTTCTATAATATTATTAAAATTTATATTTTATAAGTTTTACAAAAGTATAGTTAAATTATTATTAATTATTAAATTAGCTATAGTATTTTTTAAATTTTAGAAGTCTATAATATTAATATTATTATTTTAGTATTTACTTTATATATTACTTTTTTAATTTATTCTTATATTTAGAATTTAAAAGTTAATTATTTAGTATTTTTATAATAATATTATTTATAGTCTAAGGTAACCTTTAAATAAAAGTTATAAATATATAATAAGCTAAGCTTCTATAGGGTTAATATAAAAGAAATTTCTAAAGAATAAACTTTATATTAAGTTTATATTAGTAAATAGGTTAGGTTAAACTAGTAAGTAATTAATAAGGAATTAAGTAAAGGGTATTTATATAACTATAGAAAATATTTTATAAATATAATTAAGTATTATTTTATATTTATAACTAGCTATTTAATTATTTTAAATAAATATAAAGAAGTAAAAGTTATATATTTAGTTATTTAGGTATCTTTAATATCTTTAATAATAAAGTTTATTAAGTTATACTTAATTAACTTAATAATTAATTTTATTAAGTTGTTTTTTATTAATTAGTTAGTCTATTGTTTATTAATAGCCTTTTGTTTAGGGTAGCCTATGGTTATAATTATAAAAATTAACTTATAATAAAATAATAAATAGAATTTATTTTGTTTTCTTTAACTAAGTAATAAAACAAATTATTATTAATTAGTAACCTTAATTAATATATTAATATTATTAATAAATTTAATAATTAAAATTCTTAATATATTATTAAATTTTTAATATAAAAAAATTTTATATAAAAAAAATAAAATTAAAAATAAAAATAAATTTTAAAAAACTTTAATTTATATTAATATTAATATTAATTTTTTTATTAAAAATTAATTAAATTTACTTTATATTAATATAAATTTATATTTAAAAAACTATATAATTTAAAATTTTTAATATATTTAAAATCTTTAGTAATTTAAAATAATATATTATATTAAATACTTTTATAATATTAAACTAAAGTAAAAAAATATTATTGTTTTAATTTTAAATTATATATATTAACTTTATAAAAAAATATAATATAAATTTTATAAATTTATTAATATAATTATTTATTTACTTTTTAAAAAAAATATTATTTAATTTTATTATAATTATAATTTAAATTATAATAATTATTTTTATAATTTCTTTTAAATATATTAAAAAAATATTAAATATTAAATATTTATATAAGTTTTTTATTTTATAATTTTACTTAATTTTTTAAAAATTATAATTTTTATAATTTAAAAATAAATTAAGAAATAATTAATAATTAAAGTAATATTAATTAATTATATTATTATTAAAATAAATAATTTATTATATATTTTAAAAAAGTTTATTAAAAAATTATTTTTACTTAAGGTTTTTTTAAAATTTAATTTTTTAAAAACTTTTATAAATTTTTTTTATTAAATTAAAAAAAGTTTAATATTATATTAAAATTAATTAAAAGTTAAATTATAATATTTATTATAAATAAAAAAATTTTTTTTATAAATATATTAGTTTTTTTTATATAAAAAATTATTTTTATTAAATTAAGTTTAAGTTACTTAAGGTTTAATAACTAAGGTTTTTTATATAAAAAATTACTTTAAAAATAAATTTATTTTTTAATTTTTTATAATTTATTTTTTAAGTAATTAATTTTATATAATAGTTTTTTTTAAACTTAATATTTTTCTTTAATTATAATTTAAAAATTTTTTTTTATTTATTTTAATTTTAATATTTTAATTATATTATATTTTATATTTTAAATATATTTTTTTTATATATTTAAAATAATAATTAACTTTATTAATTTTTTTATATTTTTTATAATAATAAATTAATATTATAATAAATTTAAATTAAAATATTAAACTTAATAATATTTTAAAGTATATTAATTAATTAAGTAATATAAAACTTAAGTTATTTTAGTAAATTTATTAATTTTTAATTATAATTAATTAAAAATTAAATTTTTACTTTAATTTTTATTATTTTAATATTATTTTTTAAATTTATATTATTAAATTAATTTATTTAATTATTAATAAATTAATTATTATTTAAGTAATTTATAATATATAATTAATTTATTTAATTATTAATAAATTAATTATTATTTAAGTAATTTATAATATATAATTAAATTTAATTAAGTTATATAACTTTTTATAATAAAAATTAAAATCTTAAGTTACTTATATAAAATTAATAATATTTATTTTATAATTATATATAAATTTAATAATTTTTTAATAATAAATATTTTTAAATTTTATTATTTTATTAATATAAAAAAATTAATATTTTTTTAAAATATTTTATTATATTAATTTTATAAATAATAATATAAATTAAAGTAATTAAATAAAGTACTTTAAAAATAAATTAGTTTTTTTATTAATTTAAAAATTAAATTTATTTATAAAAAATTATTTATTAATATTAAAAAATATATAAAGTATATAATAATATTAAAGTTTATAAATATAATATTATATTAATTAAATTATATTTTATTTATTTATATCCTAAGGTTATATTATTTATATATATAAATTATTTTTATTATTATAAATTAAATAATAATTATTATAATTAAAATTAAATAAATTTATTATAATATTATTAAAAATATAAAGTTTTTATAAAATAATTATATTAAATTTATTTTATTTTACTAAAGTTAAATAAATTAATTTTATTTTTTATTATATTTTATTAAAATACTTTTATAATTTTATTTAAAAATTTATAAAAGTATTAATTATTATTTAAATTAATTTTATTATAAATTTTATATAAGCTTATTTATAATTATTAAAAATAATTATTTAATATATATTATAATTATTTTATATTATTTTCCTTAATTAATTTATATAAAAGTATAATTTAGAATTATTTTATAATAATTATAAAATTAAAGTTATAATAATATAAATTTAATTAATAAAGTACTTAAAGTATTAAATATATATTTTTTAAGTTTATTAAATATAATCTTAGATTTTTAAATAAATTTAAATTTAAGTTAAATATAATTTAAAATAAAAAAAATATATAAATAATATTAAAATATATTTTTTTATTTATATATAAAGTAATTTTATATTAATTATATTTTAAATTTACTTTATAAAACTTAATTATATATTTTATTTAAAAATAATTATAATATTATTTTAATTATATATTTTTAATAAAAAAATTTAATATTAAATAAATAAAAATTAAAAATAAATTTTTAATTATAAAATTAATTAATTTATATAATTTTATTTATATTTATAATTAAAGTAATATTTATAATAGTTTTTTAATAATTTTATTATATTTTAATATAAATATTAATATAATTTATTTTTTTTATTTAATTTTTAGTTTTTTAATTATTTTATTTTATAAAAAAATAAAAAAACTTTTTTTATTATAATTATTTAAGGTTTTTAAAATAAAATTAAATTTAATTTAAAAATATTTTATATTTAAGTTATATTATATAAATTTCTCTTAAATATAAAAAATAAATTACTTAATTAAAATTAAAATAATAAATTATTATTAAACTTTTATTTAATAATTATTAATTAACTTAATTAATTTATATTTTTTTTATAATTAATTTAAATTACTTTTTTTTATTTTTTTTATTTTTTAAACTTTAGGAAAAAAAATTTATAATATTAATAATAACTTTATTATAAGTTTTTATAATAATAATTATTATTTTAATTATAATTAAAATTAATATTTTATTACCTTTAGTTATTATAATTATTTATAATAATATTAAATGTATATTAATTATTAATTTATTTTTTATTAAAAAAATCTTTTATTTTTATAATATATTATTTCTTTAAGTAGTTTTTTATATTATATATATAATTTATCTTTAAGTAAAATTATTATTAATTTTTATAATTTAATAAAAAAATATAATAAATTTATTTAATTTTATTAAATTATTAAATTATAAATTATAAACTTAAAATATAATTATATTATACTTAAACTTTATTATTTAAGTTTTTTTATATATTAATTATATTATATTTAAACTTTATTATTTAAGTTATTTTATATATATATTTTAAATTTAATTTTAAATATTAATTAATAATTATACTTTATAATTTAAATTTTTAAAATTTAATTTAATTAATTATAATTAATTAAATTAAACTATAAATTAATCTTAAATTTTAAACTAAAGGCTAAAGTATAATTTATTTTTAATTTAATTATTATAATTTTATTAATTTCTTTAATAATAAATATAATTTTTATATTATATAAATATTTTTTAATTAAATTCTAAAATATTATTAATATATTTTTATTAAAAAATTATTTTATAATTATAATTATATTAAAATTAATAATTATATTAATAATTTTTATAATTTATTTAAAATTATAATTTTTAAAAATATTAGTAATTATTTTACTTATTATAATAAATTTTTAATTTTACTTAATTAATATTATTTTTAATAAAAGTTTTATTTAAGATTAACTTAAGAATAATATAATAATTACTTAAATTAATTAATTAATTAGTTTTTCTTTATAAATTATTTATTTAAAAATATTTTAAAGTTTTTATTTAATTACAATTAAAAAAAATTTAAAGTAAATATATTTTATAATTATATTAAAAATAATTTAAATAATATATTAAAATTTTTAAAAAATTATTTTAAAAATAAATTTTATAATTTTAATATAAATTATATTTTTTTTATAAATATTATTTTTAAAATATTTATTAAGTTATTATTATTTAAAAATAATTATATAAATATTTTAAATTTTATATTTAAATAATAAATACTTTATATAAAGCTTATATAATTATTATTTATTATTATTAAAACTTTTTTTTTATATTTTATTAATAATATTATTTTATAATTAATATATTATTATAGTAAAAAGTATTTAACTTTAAGGAATTTAATAATATTATTTTCTTTAATTTTATTATAAATTTTAAAATTATAAAAATAATTTAAAAATTATAAAAAACTTTTAATAAAATATATATAATTATATATAAATATATTTTATATATTTAAATACTTAATTTAATTTAAAACTTAATTAATTTAAAAATAATTTAATAAAAATTTAATATATAAGTAATTACTTAAATAATAATATAAAATAATAATTAATCATAATTATATAATTATAATATTAATATAAAAATTATAATAAATTAATATAAAGAAGTTATATTTATAAAAGTTATATTTATTATTAATAAGGTTAGTAAAGTTATAATAGCTAAGTCAAAGGAAAATTATACTTTAGCTTTTGGATAATAAATTAATATAATAGAAATTTAAATAATAATTAATATTATTATAATAATAAATTTTAATATAAATAAAAAAATAATAAAAATATAAAATAATTAAAAAACTTTAATAATTTATTTATTTTTTTATAAAATAAATATAAATTAAATATTATATATTATAAATATAAAGTAATAAAATATTATTTTAATTATTATAAAAAATTTAATTATTTATAATATAATAAAAATAAATATATTAATAAAATATATAATAACTTTATAAAAACAAACTTTAATATTAATTTAATAAAAAATATTAATTAAAAATTAATAAATATTTAAAAAAGCCTAAGACTAAGTATTTATTTATTTTAAAGTTTACTTAAGATTTTTTTATTTTAAAAAATTAATTAAATTATAAATAATAAATAAATAAAAATTTAATATTATTATTTTTAATAATATTAATAATATTAATATAATAAATAAATAATTAATTAATAATATTTTATTATTATATTATAAAAAATAATAATAATTTTTAAAAATAAATTATATATATAATATAAAAAATTATATAATAAAATAATATATTTTAATTATTTTTTTAAATAATAATTATAATTTAATTATAATAAATATATAGTAAAATAATTAAATAAATAATTAAATTTATAATTAATAAAATTATAAATTTAAAATTAAAAACTTTAAAAAAAAACTAAAGTTAAATAAAATAAAATATAAGCTAAATTAACTAAAGAGTATTAAAAACCTTAAGCTAAGTAAAAATATTAAGAAAATTATTAAAAAAGCTAATAAAGTAATATAAAAGTTTTTTTATAATTAGTTTTTTTTAAGTAATTTATTTTTTATACTTAGGAAAAATAAAAATAAATATATTAAATTATATTATTAATATTATATTATTATAAATATAATAAAATAATTAATATTTAGTAATTTATTTATTATATAAATTTAAAATTTTTAAATAATATTATTAAATACTAAATATAAAAATATTTATAATTATAAAAGTTTTTTATATTTAATAATATTATTTAATATATATATAAAATAAAATTTAAGTAATTATAAATTATTTAAATTATAGTTTTTTAATAATTAAAAAAAAATTTATTAATAAATAAATATTTTAATTTTTATAAAAAACTATTTAAGAAAAAATTTATATAAAGTTATTTTTTTCCTAAATATAAAAAATAATTTACTTAATTAAAATTAAAATAATAAATTATTATTAAACTTTTATTTAATAATTATTAATTAATAATAATTTAATTAATTTATTATTTTTTTTTATAATTAATTTAAATTATTTTTTTTATTTTTTTTATTTTTTAAATTTTAGTAAATTTTCTTTATAATATTAATAATAGTTTTATTATAAATTTTTATAATAATAATTATTATTTTAGTTATAATTAAATTAGTTTTTTATTATTTTTAATTATTATAATTATTTATATTTCTTTAAGTAATTTTTTATATTATATATATAATTTATTTTTAAAAATTATTATTATTTTTTATAATTTAATAAAAAAATATAATAAATTTATTTAATTTAGTTAAATTATTAAATTATAAATTATAAAATTAAAGTTTATATTATACTTAAACTTTATTATTTAAGTTTTTTTATATATTTATATTATATTTAAACTTTATTATTTAAATTATTTTATATATATATATTTTAAATTTAATTTTAAACTTTAATTAATTAGACTTTATAATTTAAATCTTTAAGGTTTAATTTAATTAATTATAATTAATTAAATTAAATTATAAATTAATTTTAATTTTCTTAAGTATAAAAAATAAATTATTTAAAAGGAATTAATTATAAAAGAATTTTTATATATATTTTTAATAAATTATTTTATTAATTTTTTTAATAATATTTTTAATATTTTTATTTACTTTAAGGTTTTTAATATTTTTTAATTAATTTAACTTTTACTTTACTTTATTTAATTTTAATTTTTTTTTAAAGTTTTTAATTATAAATTTATAAATTTATTAATTATAAATTTAATTATTTATTTAATTATTTTATTATTATAATTAAATTATAATTATTAATAAAAAAAAGTAAATATATTATTTTATTATATAGTTTTTTAAAAGTATTATATATATAATTTATTTTTAAATAAAATTATTATTATTTTTTATAACTTAATAAAAAAATATTTATTTAGTTTAATTAAATTATTAAATTATAATTTATAAATTTAAAACTTATATTATATTTAAATTTTATTATTTAAGCTTTTTTATATATTAATTATATTATATTTAAATTTTATTATTTAAGTTATTTTATATATATATTTTAAATTTAATTTTAAACTTTAATTAATTATATTTTATAATTTAAATTTTTAAAATTTAATTTAATTAATTATAATTAATTAAGTTAAATTATAAATTAATTTTAAATTTTAAATTAAAAACTAAAGTATAATTTTTCTTTAACTTAATTATTATAGTTTTATTAATTTTTTTAATACTAAATATAATTTTTATAAATTAATTTTAGATTTTAAATTAAAAACTAAAGTATAATTTTTTTTTAATTTAATTATTATAGTTTTATTAACTTTTTTAATAATAAATATAACTATTATATAAAGTTATTTATTATTATTTATAAATAAATTTTATAATAATAATTTACTATTTAATATTAATATAAAAAATTAAAATAAAGTTTAATATTTAATTTAATATAAATAAAAAACTATTTAAATTTTAAATTATATTTAAAGTTTATTTTTTTATTAAAAAAAATATATTTATAATAAATTAAATAATTTATTTTTAATATATATTTTAAAAAAATATATTTATTTGAAAATAAATTATTTATAAAAGTATAATTATAATATTATTTAAAAAAAATTAAATAATTATTAATATATTACTTAAGATTTAAAAAGAAAATACTTAAATTAATAAATTAATATAAAAATATATATATATAAATAATTTTATTAATAAACTTAGAAAATATTATTAAATAATTAATAAATATTAATTTTTATATTATTAAAATAAAGTATAAGTATTTTATAATATAAAAATTAAATTTATATTATTATTTTATAATAATTTAATAATAAATTATTAAAATATAAATAAAACTTTAATAAAAATTATTAAAAATTATTTTTAAAAAAATATAAAAAAATATAAAAAAAAATATTAAAAAAATATATTAATATTTATATAATATATTAAATTTTAAAACTAAAATATTATTATTTATATACTTTATTAATAACTTTATTAATACTTTAATATATTTATTAAAAAATATTAATAAACTTTATAATAAAATTATTTATAATTATATATAAAAAAAAATATATATAATTTTATTTTAATAATTATAAATTACTTTATTAAATATATATTTTATATTCCTTATATAAAGTATATTATTAATAATAAATTAATTAATAAATTTTTATATTATATTTTTATATTATATAAAATATTTAAAAATATTATATTATATAAAAAAAATTATTTTTATTAATATTTTTTAATATATTTTTTATTATTTATTATTTTATAAATAATAATTAAATATTATTTTTTATTATTAAATAAATAATTAAATTAAATATTAAAATTAAAATTTTAATTATTATTTATAAATATTTTATAATAAAAATTAAATAAATTTATAAAGGTTATATTTATTATTAAAAAAGTTAATAAAGCTATAATAGCTAAGTTAAAAAAAAACTATACCCTAGCCTTTAGTTTAAAATCTAAAATTAATTTATAACTTAACTTAATTAGTTATAATTAATTAAGTTAAACTTTAAAAATTTAGGCTATAAAGTATAGTTATTAATTAAGGTTTAAGATTAAACTTAAAGTATATAAAATAGCCTAAATAATAAAATTTAACTATAATATAAGCTTTAAGCCTATAAATTATAATTTAATAACTTAACTAAATTAAATAAACCTATTATATTTTTCCATTAGGTAATAAAAAGTAGTAATAATTTCTAAAAATAAATTATATATATAATATAAAAGACTACCTAAAGAAATAATATATTATAAAAGTAATAAACTTTTTTAAAAAAAATAAGTTAATAACTAATATATATTTAGTACTATTATAAATAGCTATAATAGCTAAAGGTAATAAAAAACTAATTGTAATTATAACTAAGATATTAATTACTACTATAAAAACTTATAATAAAGTTATTATTAATATTATAAAGAAGGTTTACTAAAGCCTAAAGAATAAAAAAAGTAAAAAAAAGTAACTTAAATTAATTATAAAAGAGAAAATATAAATTAGCTAGGCTAGCTAATAAATATTAAATAAAGGTTTAATAGTAATTTATTATTTTAATTTTAGTTAAGTAGTTTATCCTTTATACTTAGGAGAAAAATAAATTTATTATATAAATTACTTTTTATAAAATTTATTTATAATATAATTAAATATTTAATTAATAATTATAATTTAATTTATTTACTATTATTATATAATTTAATAATATAAAAAAATAATAAAATTTAAATTAATTATATAAATAATAATATTATATAATATATATAAAATATATATAAAATTTATTAATAAATTATTATAATATTATAAAAGTATAATAATATATATTATAAATAATATAATAATAAATAATAAAAAAAGTATTTTAATATAAAAAATTAAATTTTAATATTTATTAAATATTTATAATTATAATACTTAAATTATAAATTAATAAAAAAATATATAAAATTTTATTAAATAAAAAATATTAATAATAATAATAATATTATATATAAATTATATTTATTAATATTAATTAAAATATATTTAATTTTTAATATTATTAATTTAAAAAAATATAAAAATTATAATAATATATTTTAAAAATTAATAAATAATTTTTTTATAATAAAGGAAATATATAAAATTAAAAAACTTTTTAATTATAAAAAAAAACTAAATTTATTATATTAAAAAAAATAATTTAATAAATATAATATATAATAAAAAAAATTAAATTTTATTTAAAAAAATATAATTAATAAATATAATATTATTTTTTAAAAATTTAAAAATAATAAAAAAAAATAAATAAAAAAAAATAAAAAAAAAATAAAAAAATAAAAAAAAAAATAAAAAAATAAAAAAAAAATAAAAAAATAAAAAAAAATAAAAAAATAAAAAAAAAACCTAAAAGTAAATTTTTAATTTTTTTAAAAAAATTTATTATATATTATTTTTTTTTTAATTTTAGTTTTTAATTAACTTTTAATTAATTTTTAATTAAATTTTAATTAATTAAAATATTATACTTTATTAAAAAAAATTTTTTAAATTAAAATTATTATAAATTTAAAATATTAATTTTAATTTTTTAATAATTAAAAAATAATTTATAAATTTTTTTTTTTTTCTCTTAGGTATAGAAAATAAACTACCTAAAAGGAACCAGTTATAAAGAACCTTTATATTACTTTATTAGCTTTTTTAATAATTTTCTTAATACCTTTGCCTAACTTAGGGTTTTTAGTACCCTTTAGCTAATTTAACTTATATTTTACTTTACTTAGCTTTAGTCTTTCCTTTTTTAAAGCTTCCAATTATAGGTCTATAATTTTATTAATTATAGATTTAGTTATTTATTTAGCTATTTTACTATTATAATTAAGTTACAGCTATTATAGTTATCTTTTTTAATTAAAAAAAAGTGGTTAAGGTACATTATCTTATTATATAGTCTTTTATATTACATACGTAATCTATTTTCAGGCAGGATTATTACTGCTTTTTATAACCTAATAAAAGAATACCTATTTAGCCTAATTAAGTTATTGAACTATAAGTCGCAGATTTAAAGCTTATATTATACTTAAACTTTATTATTTAAGCTATTTTATATATATATTTTAAGTTTAGTCTTAAACTTTAATTAACTATATTTTATAACTTAAATCTTTAAGGTTTAACTTAGTTAGCTATAGTTAATTAAGTTAGGCTATAAATTAATTCTGGATTTTAAACTAAAGGCTAGGGTATAGCCTTTCTTTAACTAAGTTATTATAGCTTTATTAATTTTTTTAATAATAAATATAATTTTTTTATAAATTTTTTTTAATTATAAAATAATAATTTATTTAAAAATTCTATTATAAATATTAAATTTCTTAATTTATTTATAATATTAATTATATAATAATTTTATTTTAATTAAAAAATAATAAAATATTAATTATTTTTTAATTTTATTATTTTTTTTTTATTTTTTTTTATTTTTTTTAAAAACTTTTATATAATTTTTTTTATTTTAAAAAACTTCTAAATAAAAATTAATTTCTTTATAATTAAAAACTAATATATTAACTTAAATTTTTTTATTAATATAAATAAATTATTAATTAAAAACTAATAAAAACTTATATTATATTTAATTATTATAACTTTAATAATAATAAATAAAATTTTAATAATATTAATATTAATTTATAAAATATTATATAATTAAGTTTTATTATAATATAAATTTTTAATTATTTTTTTATTAATATTTTACTTTATAATAACTTTTCTAAAAGCTAAAGTATAATTTTCCTTTAACTTAGCTATTATAACTTTACTAACCCTCTTAATAATAAATATAACTTCTATAATAACTTTTATTTTTTTTTATATAAATTAATAAATTTTATAAATAATAAATTTAAGTTATTAAAACTTAATAATAATTTTAAAAAATAAATTATATATATAATATAAAAAATTATATAATAAAATAATATATTTTAATTATATTTTTTTAATTATAATTATAATTTAATTATAATAGTAAAATAATTAAATAAATAATTAAAATTATAATTTATAAAATTATAAATTTATAATTAAAAACTTAAAAAAAAAACTAAAGTTAAGTAAAATAAAATATAAATTAAATTAATTAAAAAATATTAAAAACTTTAAATTAAGTAAAAATATTAAAAATATTATTAAAAAAATTAATAAAATAATTTATTAAAAATTATATATATAAAAGGTTTTTTCTTAAATATAAAAAATTAATTACTTAAAAAATTAATTATAAAAAAAACTTTTATATATAATAATTATTTTTAATAAATTATTTTATTAATTTTTTTAATAATTTCTTAATATTTTTACTTAGGTAATTAATAAAAATATATAATATTTTTACTAAAAATATATAACTTTATAAATATATAATTATATAATTAAGTTAGCTTTTAGTATTATATAATAAACTTAATATATTTATAAAGCTTATTTTTTAAGTTATTTATTTATAATTTTCATAATATATATTATTTTATAGTTAATTTTAAATTAAATATAAAGAAAAAAAAGTAAAAAAAAATATTATATAAGTAAATTTTTAAATTTTCTTTTTTATTTTATATAAAATTAAATAAAATAATTATAAAAATTAGGATTTTAATTATAAATAGCTTAAAAAATTTAGTTTTTTAAAATAGCTTTTATATTACATAAGTAATTAAATTAAAATAATTATATAATTATATATTTATAAAGTTATATATTTTTAGTAAAAATATTATATATTTTTATTAATTGCCTTTACTTAACTTAAGGTTTTTAATATTTTTTAATTAATTTAATTTATATTTAACTTTATTTAATTTTAATTTTTTTTTAAAAATTTTAATTATAAATTTATAATTTTATTAATTATAAATTTAATTATTTATTTAATTATTTTACTTAAAAAAAATAAATATATTATTTTATTATATAAATTTTTATATTATATATATAATTTATTTTTAAAAGTTCTTATATTTTTTATAATTTAATAAAAAAATTAAATTTATTTAATTTAATTAAATTATTAAATTATAATTTATAAATTTAAAGTTAATTATATTATATTTAAACTTTATTATTTAAGTTTATATATATATATATTTATATTATATTTAAATTTTATTATTTAAATTATTTTATATATTTTAAATTTAATTTTAAACTTTAATTAATTATACTTTATAATTTAAATTTTTAAAATCTAATTATATTTAATTATAATTAATTAAATTAAATTATAAATTAATTTTAGATTTTAAATTAAAAACTAAAGTATAATTTTTTTTTAATTTAATTATTATTATTTTATTAATTTTATTAATAATAAATATAATTTTTATATAAAAGTTTTTTTATAAATAATTTCTTTTAAATAATTTATTTTTTATACTTAAGAAAAAAATTATTATTATAATAATTATATATAGTAAATTTATAATATTTAATTAAATATAAAATTATAAATTTAAATATAAATTTTAA
This sequence comes from Trichoderma afroharzianum, assembly GCA_037893235.1. Classification (NCBI taxonomy): domain Eukaryota; kingdom Fungi; phylum Ascomycota; class Sordariomycetes; order Hypocreales; family Hypocreaceae; genus Trichoderma; species Trichoderma afroharzianum. The sequence continues at coordinate 224,767 of JBBLXW010000043.1, read as the reverse complement.
TATTAATTTAATAATAAAAAAATAAAAAAAATATTATATATTAAATTATTAATTTTTAAATTATAAATATAAAATAATAAAAGTTTTTTTTATATAAAATATTATAAATTAATAAAAGTTATATTTATTATTAAAAAAGTTAATAAAGCTATAATAACTAAGTTAAAAAAAAACTATACTTTAGCTTTTAATTATAAATTAATAAATAGTTTTTATATTAATTAATAATAAATTAATAATAAAAAAATATATTATATTAAAAAATTAAAAAATTTTTTTATTATATTTTTTAATTATTAATATAAAAATTAAAAATAATAATATAATTTTTATAATTAAATTAATATTATTAATATTTATTTAAGTTATTTAAAAAAATTATTAATTTATTATAATAAAAAAATAATTAAAAAAATATTTTTAATATTAAAATAAATAATTAAAAAAATAATAATATAATATTTATAATTTAAAAATAATATATTTACTAAAATAAAAAAAAATATAATAATATTATTAATATTAATTTTTTTTAAATATATTAAATATATAAATATATTTATACTTTAAGGTTTAATAAATAAAAAATTTAAAAATATTATAAATATATTTATACTTTAAGGTTTAATAAAAAAAACTTAAAAATAATATAAATATATTTATTTAAAATTATAATAATATTTTTAAAATATTATAAAAGTAAAATTAAAATTAAAAAATAAATTAAAAATAAATTATTATAAAAAAATAAAAATTATTTAATTAATATTTATTATTTTATAACTTTAAATTTATTATTTTTTTAGTAAAATATAATAATAAATAAAAATAAATAAATTTAAAAAAAAATACTTAATTATAAAAATATTAAATAAATATTATAAAAAATAATAATATTAACTTTTAATATTATAATTAATAAAAAAAATTATAAATATAAATAAAATTTATTATATTAATTATAATTATAAAATTTTAATTTACTAAAATATAATTAAAATTAATTAAAATTTTTTTTACTTTATAATTTATTAAGTAATATAAAGAGAAAAACTTACTCCTTTACTAACTTAAGTATTACTTTACTTAATATAAGTTAAGTTAATTAATAAATACTAACTAATAACTAACTAATATCCATAGTAGTATTTTACTAATAACTCTCCTCTCTCTAACCCTCTAATACCCTTTTAAGATTTAAAAGCAATCTTTCCATCCTCTGAACTACTACGCTTCATTTGGATACAGCGCACCTCCAATGCCACAGCCGTAATATCATCCAAAGCCATTTGGCAAGTCCTTAGTTTCACCAAAGTAGAATGGTCTTCCTCCCGAGGTACGTCCCTTAGGGGGCGCCCAACATAATCATCAGCCCGAATGTTCCCTGGAAAGTCCTTCATCCAATGGATAAGTCTGCATCGTGCCCAGTACACCACCCAATCCGTGTTATGGCGTGTCACGCGCCGGCACTCGGCCATATCCCACTCTACTATGGCGTCAGCGCGAGCTTGCGCTGGACTATATCCAGGGGTTTGTTCAACCCAGCGCGAGTTGATAGTGCTGCCCCTGAGATCGGAGTACACAAAGGTCAAGCCGTAGTCGTCCCAGTTGATGTTGGGCCTCAGCAAAACGGGCTGGCCAGGGCGTCGCTGCTTCGGAGTTTCCTTGTTACTCTTCAGTTGCTCTTTAGAGGGAGGCATCCCGATTCGAATAGTGCCAACGCGGATTGAACACTCAGTAGCAACTCTCTCTCGTATTTTGCCCGGTTCCTTTACCGTACTCTCCGTGTTCCAGCCTGATGCAAACACATAATTGTCCCAAAAGTCTTGTCTGACAGTCTCGTTGCAGATGAATTGCTGTTTGTTGGCGACAGCGAGCATTCCCAAAAGGCCGTCTGCGATACCCGTGGCCGCTTCATCCATATCATCGTAGGATTTCCAAACGCGGCCCAGGCGATTCGTGTTTTCGTTTTGCACAATGGTGCTCGGGGGGAACAGTTGCTGAAGTGTGTCTCGCATCGCTTGAGAACTCATCATCGGCGGTTGGCCGGAACTTCGCGTAGCCCCATTGGCTTCTTGAGTGCTTGCGGGTGTTGGCATCTCAGTGCCTCCTTGGGGACTCATTTAAGGCTTCTGAAAGAGGACGCCTTTGACTCTTCTTCTGATATGTGAGAGTTCCTAGGCTCGATAAGACCTTGTCTTCTAGACGGGGCAAAGGGGAGGATGCAATACCTGAGCGACCTCATAAATTGAGGGGATATTGAAGAAAAAGGATTTACCTACTCCACTAGAGAAGCAAACGAGATTCAACAGAAGACGCTCAAGGTGCAATGGGCATAATAACTCAGGCCAGCTGCCAGTGGGTTTGCGTGTAAAGCCACTGGCAGCTGGCAAACACTCATGGGCACTGGAGCACTACCGGAGAACATGGGACAATGCAACTGAACAATGCCAAAAACGCTATTCTATTGATCTCATATAGATAAAAGACTGGAAGCTATTGTCTAGTAGACATAAGCCATATACACTACGTCCCATTGACCTGGGAGGGACCTGGGTCATGCCTGGGTCAGGCCTAAGTTAGGAGTCTGTGCCGCCGAATGATTTCCGCTGGCTCATAATACTGGGATGTCTTCTTGTTCGACATTATCCCACTGTATGCCTTTCGTCTGAGGTTCTTGAAACGCGATGCCGACCCTTGGTCGGGTCCATTGATAAACGTCTGCCGCTCCCTTCCGTGCCTTCACGCCATGTGTAAGATAAGCAAAGCTGCTGAATTTCACACCATTCGAAGGTCTCGCAATACCGGTCAACCGTCTTGAAAATTGCCTCACGAATTGCTGGTATAAGGGCTTTACACGCTTTTGGTGCATCGGCCAATCCCCGAAGGTCATTAACAATCATTGAGATTGCATCTTCTGACTTTCTTGTGATAGTCTCCGTCACCTGGCTGTGTGCTACAGCATTTCTGGCCACATACAAGGAGATAATAGTAATAATTGCTGGCCCAGAGGTCCCCTTGAGTTTCGCGAGTGTGTGGATTAGGTGCATAAGTGGCTGGCGAGTGGATTCTGCAGACTCTTCCCGGGCAAGACGCTCGTGTACAGCCGTCCACTTTGCGCTTCTGAAGAAAATAAGTGCTTCTTCATCGACCTCATCTGAGATACTGGGCATTTTGTCCTCTGGGTTAACTTTAGGCCGTAACAACCGAGTTTCCCCCTGTAGATCTCGGAGGTATGAGGCCAGGTAGTCTCCATAGTGTAGACGGAATCTTAAAACGTCCATTCTTTCTAGCTTTGCAACAGCCTCGCGATACTTTGTCTCAATACAGAGACGCCTCTGGGCCTCGGCAACTCGACGTTTTATTTCAGACGCAAGTTGCGTCGCATTTTGCAGGTCCTCTTTTAAGGCGCCTTTGTCCCAAACATCTAGTAGATTTTGAACTTTCCTCAGTGTCGCCGGGCTGACTGCCTGAGGCGTCTTATCGCTGATGGCGATTATCTCCCGAAGGTCGGCTTGCCCATCTGCCATGTCTGACTGTAGTATATCGCTACCTCCTAGTATAGATAGTAAGTTGAGTATGTTTAGAACATATAACGAATGGAGAATATTAGAAGGGAGTGTAGAGTATATTGTATTTATCTTTATTTTTTTTCTTAAGCAGGGCTCTATTTACTCTACGAACTTAATCTAATCTAAACTCTTATTCTATATTCTAAACACCTTTGTAATTCCTCCGACCATACAAATCTTTCAAAGTATTTACTAGCAACTTGAAGAATAGTTGCTCGGATTGGGCCTATGTCCGAGCGGCAAATGTGTGGCACTGATGATAGTCCTGAAAGATCTTTGATGATTCTCCGATGGACACTGATTGGTTCATCATTTATGTCGAATGGGAACCAATGATGATAAACCACGTACGAGTGCCTTCCCTCTGAACATATGCGTATTGAATGATATATATCCAGTGGCTGAGTTTCTGTCCGCGCGGCCAGCACCTGAATTAATCGGACCATAGGCGTCTGTGGAGCCCAAGGGTACTGGGGGAACTCCGCTGTCGTTACCGGGCCGTTCTCCTCCACGAGTCGATCGTGAATGGCTGTCCACTCCTCGTTTTCGAAGAAAGTAAGTGCCTCCTTTTCAGCTTCGTCGGAACCCAAGGGCACCACATGAGTTGGCGTGATTCGAGTATGAGAACCTTTCACTTCGCTGTATGGGTCGTTCTTATATGAAGGCATATAATCGCTATAACGCAGCTGGAAAACCATGATTTTAAGATCCTCTAATCGGGCGACAGCAGATGCATATTTAGCATCTTTCGAGAGTAACTCATTCATTTCGATGAGACGTTCGTTAATCTCATCTGCCCATCGAGAAGCAACACTAGGGTCAACGATAGGTGGGAGAGCCTCCCACTGACCTAGGAGAGCCTTCGCCCTGGACTCGGTGTAAGCACTAATAGCGGCAGGTGTCTTCTCCCTCATGTTGATTATTTCTAGGAGACGGCTTTTTGCTGCTTCAAACTGTGCAACCATTTGAGCATTTGTGGTGGAAACAGGGGGTGAAGCCTCCACGCCAGTGAATGGAAGAAATGGCTCTTGAGGTTCCATATCGAGAGAAGGGAGGTCTGAAATGTATAATATAAAGTCGAGAATGGTATTATACTAGAGTATGAGTGTGTCTTTTGAGACGATATAAAAGTTGGTGTTTCGGATTTATGGGTGGTAGTCGGAAAGAAGAAAAAATCTGGGAAAACAAACAGACAAGAGAAATGGTAAACAGCGCAACTAGGCTATAGTTTTTACTCTCAAGCCAAATAATTATAAGATTAATCTAAAAGTATCTAGAAGACTAGTATCCGCAGTATTGAAAGATGGAGTAAAGAAACTTTCTGATCCCAAGCCTCATTATCTAGGGAGCTCTCTAAGTCAGAACTATGCGCCCTGCCCCTTGTTCCTCAGAATACTTGCGAAACTCACCGCAAAGTATGATTGCGATAAAGCTTTTGAAGTACTGACGGTGAAATTGACAGAGCCGGTGAGTTGTGTGTAAGACTGCAAAGATAACTCTAATACATGTCCCGTCTCCATTATCATCTTTTGCTATGTTCTCTTCATTGGGATTGGTGTCGCAAAAGTTATAGTCTCAATTCCCAGAGAAGTCAACTCTTCCGGCCCCGGCTGTAAGTTGTCTGTGCCAACCTCGACTCCCAGTAGGCTTCTAAGAATGACAAGGCATCCTGCCTTGCTTATAACTTCGTTGGATTCCTTGCATATCTCGGAAGCCACGCATTCAACACAGCCTTGTTGGCAACAACATTCTTCGACTCTTTTCAAAGCACGTTCCAGAAGATGATCAATATGATCAAATGCTTTTGTGCTGACGCCGGATCCATTGGCACCCCCTTTGGCATCGTAAAAGGTTAACCGGGCCGGTCGCTTTCTTTTTGTTTCCTTTTTGGCGAATTCTTTGAGAGCCACTTTGCACTCTGTTCGTACGTCTCCAGGTAAACTGATGACGAACGCCGGCAATAGACTCATGATGACATGCTCTGCCGCATGTATGGATGCCGCTGCATTGAGCTGTCTATCCTGTAGCAGCTCAAGTACTTGTCGCGGTATGTCCAGCCACATTCCCTTGCTATGCCGTATAACAGGGGGATTGTCTACCTGTACTGCGTCTATGATCCGCCCTCTTTTGTCGACCTTGAAGAATCCAAACACATTTTGCTGGATCTTTATACTTCCATAGTAGGCGTGGCAAGAGGACATAGGTATTGTGCGAATGGCCTCAATTTCCACAGGGTCAATATCAGTAAAGTCTCGCGCCATGGTACTCCACTCAACATTGACCCTCTCAACCTTAGCCATGCCCTTCTCAGGTAAAAAATCTCGGATAAGATATGTGTTACCCTGGTGGAGGAATATGGCGCCATCATATATGGTAAAAGTCGCCCTCGATGCTTCTAGTTCTTCCAAGACTTCGTTCCTCCCATTTGTAATATCGATGACAGCAAAGTGCTCGTCCTCTGCATCACGAATGGCAACATATTTGGCTGGGTGGGGACGAAAGCGGTCGTGACAGTGAAAGAAACCCAATTCGTCTTTCACCAATCGCTCTTGACAGATCTGAGGCAAGTCCTGGCCAAAAAACTGCATATCCTCATCTTGCCGAATAGGCATCTCGTAGGCTGCACATTGGATATGCCCCTCCCGAATAAGTATATCGTCCAAATCCACACGTAACTCACAATTTGGCTTCGAGAAAAGCTCATTAGGATTGTTCATGTAGTGCTGGTCAGTTGGAAAGCTGTCGCCCACTAGGATAGACAGCGAATCCTTGGTTCGCCTTCCAGCTCTGCCACTCTGTTGTCGTAAATTAGCAATAGTATAGGGGAAACCCCAAGTGAGAACGCAATCCAGTGTGCCGATATCAATGCCCAGTTCAAGTGCCGTAGTTGCCACTATACCCAGCAATTTCCCTTCAAACATTTCTGCCTCGATTTTTCGTCGGTCTCGAGCCGTATAGCCGCCCCGATAGCCCATTACCAAATTGCTACATTCCGGACGACCAAGTTCGCGCAGCTCTTGTTTTATCGCATTGGTCAATGCCTCGCATTGCGCACGAACTCTGCAAAAAGCAATGATTCTGACTCCCCTCAGCAGAAGAGCGCAAAATAGACGAGCGCATTCGAATTTGGTGTTACCACGTCCACTGGTAGGATCTCCTGGTTCTTTAAAAGGGGTATTCCAGCATAAAAATTCCTTTCTTCCTGATGGTGATCCGTCGTAGTCGATTAAACAGACATTAGACACTCCAAATATCAACTTGAAATGCTCCTCTGGATTGGCTACCGTGGCAGAGCAGGAAATGAATTGAACATGCCGGTTTCCCACCGCTGCGCATATGCGTCGTAACCTCCGCATTATAAAGGCAACATGAGATCCCAGCTGGCCATTGTAATAATGCAGTTCGTCAACTTAATTTATTAGTTAGTGAATTGCTCTGCCGGCTGATCTGGAGAAAACTAACCAACGACAAATTTTAGATTCTTCAAAAATGTTCTCCATCTTTGTTCCTGAGGGAGAATTGTGAGGTGAAGCATGTCGGGATTTGTAAAAATGATTCTCGCCTCTTCTCGAATAACATCTCGAAGATTCATGGGAGTATCTCCATCAAAGGTTTCCACTAAAACTTGATCAAGACTTGGCATGAATGCCAGGATGTCATTGAGGCTGCGTTTTTGATCTTGGGCCAGTGCTTTGGTAGGGAATATATACAAAGCCCTTGAGTTTGTATCCCGTTCCAAAGCATGCAGGACTGGCAACTGATAGATTAACGATTTTCCAGAGCTGGTAGAAGTCGATATGACGATATTTTCCCCTTCATGTAGCCCATTCAAAGCCTCAGCTTGATGCGTGTAGAACTGGGTTATATGTTTAGCATTATAGAGAGCATTCACCAACTCTTGAGATAACAGAAACTTGAGACCTCCATACTTGGGACTCTGTGGTTCGAATACTCTGTGGCCATCGGGTACGATTTGGCCGGAATACCACTCACTCTCTTTGAGCTGAAGCAGTATTTCTGAAATACTCTGTCGTTCATGAGGAATGGAATCGGGGATGGTACTCGCTGTACGATTGATTGACCGAGGCTCTTTCGGCGCCAACTTGGGTATATAATGTTCGGCTCTTTCATGGAGTGCTTTTTCCGGATCCTCGCCATCATCTGTACATTTCTTGAGGAAGTCGTTGATAGCAATAGCAAATTTCTGGTTACGCCGTTCGATGAGTTGCATCATTTGTTTTTGGCCGTACACGGGCATTTTCAGCTTTTCTTTTCTTAGCTTTTGGGTTGGTCGTGTCGGTTCGCCTGTTTCTCTATCCAACACTTGTCGCTTCAAATCACCATCGATGAACTCTAGGTATAATACTTCACGCCCATTCATTGCGGCCTGGTCGTCGGCCTCATCACCTAGGCGTTCATTCCCAGTCAACCCGCCAACAGACACATCGTGAGCCGGCATTTGGGACATGAAACCCTGAGATGATTTGAACACATCGTCCCTCTGAGCGCCTCTAGTGTTGAGTTGTAGCATAAGCTCATTGGTGTATTCAAACTTCATGGCTTCTGGGCGGAGAGCAACCATTTCTGCGACATCCTGGATTCTTAATGCTCTTTTAATGTGCGATTCAACGGCTGGTCGGAGAGTATCAAATGTTGTTATCACATGTTTGCGCGAAGAGCAGAACGTGTAAACCAGATTCAATGCTCGATGAACTCTTTCAAGATCTTGCAGAGCCTCGGTCCAAGGTATAGGCGATGACGCAGAACTGTCCGGGCCATCTTTCTTATCCTGTTTCTTGTGACCAGTATTGCGTCTTTTATTCCCAGGCTTTTTCTCACGAGTGTCTAGTGAAAGTTTCTGACGCTCATCTTCATCCAGAGTAAGATCTTCCTTACGGATACGCTTCCGTGCATCCGTATTTCTCTGCTCAATCTGAGCCAAAGGCGCCACTGGGCTATCTTCCATAGTTGGAATGAAACGAGGCTTCCCAACCGAAGGGCCACCGGTTGGCTAATTCAAAATTCATTTCATTGAAATGAAGAGGGAAGAAGACAAATGTCAAGAATTGGGAGATTTTGATGGGTATGGAGAGGGATCATCAGTTCTGACCATTCAAAGGTTAGCACTAAGAGAGGCATGCACAGACAAGTTTGAGAGGCGATTCGCGTTAGGATATCAGACTATAAATCACGAAACTAACGCAAAATCACGTGCCCGTCTGTTATCAGAAATATAAGGCACCCGTATATAGGAGTGCGGTCTTCTTATAGCTCAGCACAAGGCTATGAACTGTACATTTTTTTTTGTGTACCTACATGTAAACTGGTTTGCGGACACCTGCTGTTTAACAAATTTATATATTCAGCACTTAGAATGGTATTACTATTGGAAATTTCCTCCCATGTGACAAGTCTAGAGTATCCCTGAAGTACTGTACACAGATGCCTGATCGCCGTGAAGAAAAAAAAACTAAGAAAAAAAAATCCATTCCTGGGTCTATGCAACATTGAATCCCATGGACTATTAGCCTGCATTGTGGTCGTGCTGCCGTCTGTGTTATGACACAGCGCCAATGCGCAGCTTATTTCCGGGGTGTTCTTTGCCTTCTGCTGAACGGCACAGGTGTGGCCATGGCTAAGCGTATCTAAATTATACACCAACACGTACTTTGCCATTTAACTGTCCGCCGTTATTCCTTTTTAGCATCAAAGTTTCATGATGGAGGGGTTTAATTGCCTCGAAGTTCTTTTTGAATGCTGCTAACTTCCTTTAAGAAGCTCTTGGCACTCGCGGCTGACATCTAACGCAAACAACGATGTTTAGTATTGGGTATGTCGTATTTTATCCGTACGATGGGTAGATATAGGCGAAACTCACTCTCATTGTAATGCTCACTGGCTTAGCCTGCTCACCCTCAAATGCTGTGAACAATATCCCTACAGACTTAAGGGATGCCTTTTCTTGGAAATTCATTGCGGGGAGAATTGCAGTGTTGAGAATGACACGATGCGTCTGGTCTTGACGCATGAGAAGACGGACAACTTTGTGCACCTGTGCCTTGTCATCTTCTCCATCATCACCTTCAAGGCTAGACGCATCAAAAGAGCCAAGAATGGGTGAGCCGTTCTCATCGAACTCAATACAAGCTTGGGGGACATTTATTTTCAACATTCCAGCACCTCGCTCTTTCCAGCCTGCTTCTTTGTCGTGGTAAAACATCTTTGCTCGGACTGAGAGTAAAGTTGCTTCACCTGCCTCGCCGTCATCAACTTCGACTGTGAGATCATGTTAAAGTTAGCAATCGGCATACAAAAATAGTCCAAAGTAGTGGCTCCAAAAATCAAAATGGAATAGAACAACACTCTCTCACCCTTGTGCAGTTTGATCCTCTTCTTCTCCTCCAGTTCCTTTTCTGGAGATGGTGCTCGCTCCTGTTCATTCGACTCAGATTCGTCCTCTCGCTCAGCGTCTTCTTCTTCCTCCTCCTCTGCATCGCTTTCTGGGGCTCCGAAAGGCTTTGCTGGCTTTTCACTTTGCAGAGGTTTGGCCAAAGGTGACGCAAAGCTTTCTAGTCCCTTGCCTGTAGAAAACGGAGAGCCGAGGCTGGCACCACCGAATCCGGAAGAAAGATTGGCAAAAGGCGAAGCACTATTGGCACTACCAAATGTCAATTTAGGCATGGTGACAGCTGGCGCAGGCTGTGATCCTGAGGCTCCCAGCCCGGTGCCTAATGATAGAGCCGAGGAGCCAATTGAAGAAGAAAAAATGCTGCTCTGAGATGTGCCCAAGCTCGCAAACGGGGAGGATCCAGTAGCAAGTTTGCCGAACCCAGAGGCTGAAAATGCAGAGGGTGATGTCTGTGGTAAGACACTTGCTGTAAGAATCTTTGGAGAATTTGCGGTCTCTTCTGTAGCAGGTTGCAAGTCCGCTGTTGATGAGGAGTTCTGTTTGCGTATTAGATAGGGCCACCACATGGAGAACGTGTAACATCAAATAGCATATCACATACAGACACTACTCTCTTCGAGTCTTCTTCACGATGCCTCTTCTTTTCTGGCTCCAATCGAGAAGCCCGATCTCTGTTGGACTCTGTGGAGGTGACGCTGTTGGCATCGTTCTGCTCGACGTCTATGCTGCCGTCTAACTGGTCGTGTGCGCGCTTCTTCTTTGGAGACGGCACATGATCCTTGAGTTTCTCGTCTTGGCTATCGGATACAGCGTCGGCTGGGGTCTCAGGGCGTGCCGCTCTCTCGTCGACAGAGTCGGATGCGAGGTCGCCCACGGAAGTAGGAGGATCAGATATGGAAGACTGCTTCAGCTCTCGGCGGGCGGCTCGCGTCTCTGCATCTTCGCCAGCTTCTGCATAGACTCGCTCGTTCTTTGGGCTAGCCGCCTCCTGGGAATTGTCGGCCATGGTGTTGTATCAGGTTGACTTGAAACGGTGTCGATCGCGCAGGAAGATGCTGGCAGACGGAGTAGATCTGCGGCTTCGATAAGACAGCGACGGCTGCTCGCGCAGAACCGCGCGACCTAGACAGAGAACCAGATCAAATATACAGAAACGTCCTTGCGTACGAGCAGCAGAGCAGTCGGGCAAAGACTCTAGATTTGCACAATCACCACTTCTAGTTTCCTGGGTCTTGCCGCTGCAGTCGCGCTGCAGCAATTTTGTGCCGTCAGTTGGAGATGGTCAACCAGCTGGTCAAGCGCCCAATCAAAGACGTGTGCACCTGGTATCTTTGGGTTCAGCACATGAAGAAAGGGAACCTGAGGTACTTTGAAGATACGAATCTCCACGCAGCCCAAGAAGAGGCAGGCTGTGCAAAACTGACAACTGCCAGGTACTGAAAGGTACCACTACTAAACTTTGCTGAGGCGCTGGTCCCCACCTGCCCGCCGCAATAACGAAGAGGGGTAGCAATTAAAACGGCCTGGCAAACTGATTTCGCAACAAGGTGCCTTGCATGGATGCAATACGGTACTACGTGCCAATTCATAACGGTTCGTCCTTATAGCTCCATGCTGGTAATGTGACTATTTGTTACAATGTTGGATTGGTATATTTATCAAATGCAGGTGGCAGGCACCATTTGTGCCTACGTAGCCGCATTATTCAGTATGGTAGGCCTTCATCACGTCTCTACTGGCCAGGTAAAATGGCAGCTGTTTGAGGATATCCATATAAGTCGTGTAAGAGGGGCTCCAATCGAGTATCAACATAATTGAACACAACGTAATTGAACGTACGCGTCTGATTGATCTAACATATGGTCTTGAAAGCTTTGAAAACATATCAAGAGACGCGCCGCTATGCGTGCATCTACTGACATAGGGATCGCTCTACCCTTAGACAATCGTTTTTCATTACACATAACCCTTGCATTACTGAAGGATAATTGGGCATCGCCCAAAGCCAACGCGCCACCCTTAGCTAATAAAGCAGAGGCATCCTAAGCCTAGGTAAAACACAAGGAGAGGGTAAACAGCAATGGCCACACGATTTTTCACCACTCCGCTACCGCCCAGAATGCTGACGCCAGCAGCAAGGGACCACGCGATGAGACAAAGATACACCGGTATCCGCGCGATCCAGTGGAGCTTGAGAGCCGACAGGAGAGCGGCAATAACCAGAGGAAACAACGTGTACCCAATGATACAGATACTTTGAGCAAAGGAGCTGCCGTTGTCTGTTAGTGATATGATTAATTGGTCACTGTTGTGTTCACTTACATGTTGCCCCCCAAAAGCTTGATTTGAAGGGTCACAATTGCTTCACCAAGCCATATGGTAGCAAAGACACCGCTGAAGACAGCATCTTTCTGATCAGCTCGCGCTGTGAAGCTGAGCAACAAGCTGAGCAGTAGGCAGAAAATCAGAGGCCCCCATAGGTCCCAGTCTCGCAGCCCGGGGCTCATATTGCTCTGCAGAAGAGCCTCGGCATCTATGACTCTGCTGGCAAGACCAGTGAGCTCCTCCCTCGTGCCCGTCAAGCCGGCACCGCGGATATTGGAATATGCACCGCGAAGACCGCCTTCAGAATCGAACATTGTGCCGCCGAGAAGATATCGTGGGTACAGGACTTCCTTCAATTTGGCCCACACTGCCAAGAGGTCGCGGCGCAGAGTATCCCATACGCTTTCATCAATGGTGTTCTGGGGCGCCCTTCGATCATCTCCAGGAATACGAGACGTAAGATAGCCTTCGTCCAACGCTCCCGACGCCGACGCACCGGAGGCAATGGTGTTTGTCAAAGGTTGACGAGCCGATTGAGGAGCGAGAGGGTCATCGAAGTCGTTAAGATCCGCTGGTCATGTTGCATCAGCTTCGTGCTCGGCAAAGCAAGACAGGAAACGGCCCCTACCATCATCCGGATCAATCAGATCGTCGTCCTCGAGAGAGGCGCGGTTATATTGGCCCCTAGCGCTCGACATTGTAATGCACTGGATTCAAAATGAAGGTTGGAACAATGCGCGTCCGTCGTCGAGGTGTTTGCAAGGTTCTGTGATAGCAGTTCTTGGTCTTCCAAGGAGGCAGTCTAGCTAACGAGAAGCTGCCGTCGTCACAAAGGTGTAGTGGGGCCGAGAAGCTGTTGACGTGGAGCTTATACGTAGCCTCGCCCCGGCTGCGTAGTGGCTGTACATGTACGACAAGGACGCACTCCCGCAGGGGACCCAGGAAGTAGATCTACTTGATCCATGTATGGACACTGAGCCTTGCAGCGTCCGACCTTCATTCAATGTTCTGAGACGACTTCATGTAACGAAATGAAATTTGGCCTAAGTTACTTACATGCAGATAAACATTCAATTCAAGAGTTTGATAGCATGTTGAACTAAATAAATCATTATACTACATACCGTACTAGTACCGTTACTGATACACCCGTCCAGGGAACATTTATGAGGTTAATTAATCCTCGTTCGCAGCAGAATATCCCAAACTCCTCAGACCATACATTATCAAGTTAGCAAGAGCCTACCTATTTGCTTACTTTCCAACCTCTTCAACTCCAAGACTTCCCAGAATACCAGCACGCATGGTAAATTGCGCGCCCGATCAATTAGGCCATGGGAGCCAGATGAACCCTTCTTATGCTTCAAAGGTTTTAACCTGGCTGGTGCTGCTTGGTGGCAGCATTGATTGCCCCTCTAGCACGCTTTGAAACCCCAACTTTTCGCCATCCATGGTAATATCCTGAGCCATTCTCGATCCCTGCACTCCGCCTACTTCAGCTGCCGCATTCAGCGTGTCTTGGATGGCCTGCACTTGTCTTTTAAAGGCCAGTCTGTCCAGGAAAAGCTGCTGCCTGCCGCGCTCCAACTCTCTGCGTTCTTCTCGCAACAGCTCTTCCATCTCATCAAAGTATTTGAGCTTCAATTCGAGTTTTTGGAGCATGATGTTGGCGGCTGCTGAGACCAATCGTGTCATCTCTCGTTCTTCATGCGAAGCGAATACCGCTCCACGAGCACCGATAGAGGCCAGGGGGATTGAAGCAAGGGATGTTTTTGTTGTCGATGTGGTCGTAGTGGTGGTGGTAACAACTGTCTGTCGGAAATCTACATCCATTGACTCTGTCTTGTCCACTTCGCTGTCCTTTTTGTCTGCTGCTGCGGTGCTGCTTGCTTGGTTCGCACCATCGAGTTGCTTTCGCAGGTTACGCTTGAGCTCGTCTGCTGATCTATTTGCTGCCGCGGCAGTGCTGGCAGGGTCTGCCAGGCTTGCCAAAAAGCCCACGACAGACATGACAGGGTTATCGACTTGGTTGAAAGGGAGGTGGCCGTGTTGGCTTCCCAGCATGGATAAGCCAGTGGGTGGGTTTGTAGGTGCCTCAGAATCGAGATACTTCTCTTCAATATCCAACTGAAGGAACTGCAGCACGCATTCTTCCCTCGTTCGAGTGCCAACGTGATCAGCAATCTCTCCCCAGTCATCATCAAATCGCTCGAGACCCTCTAGGAGGCGTAAGATTTCGGCATCGGTCCACGGCGCATCTCGATCCAGAATCGATGTGTATGTAGGGTTTTCCACTTTAGAGTACATGCTAGAAGTGTGGCTCGCTGGCAACCGGCCTTCGGTAAAGCAGTTAGGGCAGAGATCGAACTTGGCCTTCGCTCTTGCATCTGATTGGGAACTGTGGTAGTATATCCTGGTACAATCGTTACCGCATTGGTGACAGTTGATCTTAGCCACAGGCGTTTTGGCGGCTTCTTCAATGGAACCATCGTCGCCGTTCTTTTGGCTTTCTGACTTCGTGATAGGAGTGCCTTTAGCACTGGCTTCATAAATATTTCGGCCAATCCCTAGGTTGAGGTCACCCTTGCTTGGGACCGAAGCGTTGGCCTTGTCATCAGTGTCACGATTCTTCTTGCCTTCCAAAACGACAGGGTCTGCAGCAGGTTGCCAGGGTTGAAGTCCTCGGGGAGTATCGCATATGATTTTGAAGTGACCGGTGAACGGCGGGCCAACGTGTGACGGCCGCTGGTCGGCATCAACCTATTAAAGAGCGTCAGCGGTGTAAGTGTAACACAAAATTCTGTGCTGTAATTACTTGGTAATTGATCAATCCCCATTGTTCAAGAAACGCATGAACGCGCATGATGGCACAAACGTCACCAGCCAGATTGCGACGACAGGCTGTCATCGTGAGATATTCAACTGGGTTGAGACGGTAGGTGTTGATCATGAAATCGCGATAGTCTTTGTAAACAGCCGGTGTTTTGCTCCGATTGCGATTGTTGAAAAACTCTGCCATGGCTTTGCGCTCGATATCATGGATGCTGTTCATGTCAAACCAGGTGCTGTAACTCGGCAGAACAATAGCATGCGTCTGAGAGATGAGGTGATCCCGGGCAGCGGATTCAAACGCTTCTTTCGACTTGGTCTCAACCCCTCCATTCAATGCTGTCGAAGTATCATTCGAGCCGGCGGGCAGTCCTTTGGTATCCTCAGACACATCGCCCATCTCCTCGTCTAGGCGAGCGGCAGTAGTCGGTGCTGCAGCATCGCTTGGGATATCGCCTGAATTGTCTACCGCTGCGCCAGCTGCAGGGCTTCCGGCGCCCTGAGTGATCGGCTCCGCGTTTGAAGATTCCTCAGACATCTGTACATCTATCGATTCCATTAGATAGATGATACTTTAACGGAGGCGAATTGGAGACTGCTTACCTTGAGTATCTTGGCTTTTGACATTTGCCTGCGACGGCGCTTGTGAGAGACCAGGGTTCGGGGCTGGCGACGTCTCCGTTCCTGGAGAGCCGAAGGCTGTAGAGTCATCCATTGCTACGCGTCTCGGCTAGAACGATTTGGAAAGGGATTGGGGTTCAGAGATCCAGCTTGTCAGGATGACGCGCAGCAAGCGTTGGAGATGGAAGTTGGCAGGGCAGTGTCAGTATTTTTAACGCGACGGGAAACGCCATTAGCAACTTAGCACAGTACAGGTACAAGCAGAGGATACGGTTCCCACTTAATCAGGTATCACTTAGTACCCAGTTGTATTACATTAAAGGAATTTCTAATAAATGCATTTAATGTTAAATTTTAGATTTAATACCAAATGTTTCAAAATGAACGTTATAAACTGTATTATAATAGAATTCTGACTGAAATTGTTTATTTTTTCTTGATTTTTTTTTATTAAAGATAAAAATAATTCTTAAATCTTGATAATAATCGTACTATGAATGATTTCCAGATTTTTTAAGTATTTAAGAGATCAAATAATTACCGTTAATTAAACTAATTAATACATGCAATTTTGTTGGGCCTTTCCTGTTTCAATACCGCATGGATTGGCACCGTGCATATGCAGTGACTAAGCGTGGATGCTTCGTGCTTCACATGCGCTACCTCTAAGTGGATGTTAGTTGTTGGCTGTAATGACAGCATAGGTGTCTTGCTGTCCTTGGCTCGTGTCTTGTTTCTTGCTATATGTACTTTTTCGCCAGGTCACATTTGATCGATACCACCGACGCTGCTCCTCACAAATTTTTTCTTTCTTTCTTTCTTTTCCTCTCGCGAATGGTCTAATTAAAAGCAATCCTCCAATTGGCGGATACCCAATGCACTGCGAATATGGCAACCCCCTCACCCGTCCACAGCGTGCTGCCCGCATCGCCAACTTCGCATCATGATATCCCGAGGATGCAATATCGAAGCCGTCCCGTATCCGTCGCTGTAGAGCCCGTTTCACTGGTCATATCAGAATGTATAGCGATCACCTCAGCTATTCAAAAGCATGCGCGCTCTTCCCATTTCTCCGTCTCTGCTATTCTTGGCGGAAATCCCAATACTATACAATTCGGGTCCCCTAAACAGCAACCCCAGTCGCGAGACCGAAGTGTTGGAGGTCCCTTTGGAGACGGTGATCAGGATGAAGCGGCGAGCAATCGCTGGAGCTTTCAGGGTCAGAGGGCGAAGGGCTTGCAGGATAGCCCCATGATCGCAGGATTCGGCAAGCTTCGCCAGGAGATTACGGGTGTTAAGAGTGTGTACTGGCTTCACATTGGCACTTGCTTTCAGCTAATAATAAATAGATATTCACTCATTTGATGCCCTGACGCTCTTGACCCCATTTCTCTTTGTAATTCAAGAGAAAGGAACTGCGGCACCGATCACGATACTAGCTCTGGGCGCATTGAGGAAATTCCTTGCTTATGGGTTTATCGCTTCCGAGTCTCCTCGCTTTGCACTGGCTATGCAATCGCTCTCCGCCGCTGTTACACACTGTCAATTCGATATAAGTGATTCGGCCCAAGGCGAAGTTGTGCTGCTCATGATTCTCAACTTGATGGAGGACATGATGTCTGGACCAGGAGGCTACATATTAAGCGACGAGAGTGTCTGTGATATGATGGGACGCGGCTTGGCCATATGTTCTCAGCCCCGGTTCTCGCCTGTCTTGAGGAGAACAGCCGAAGCTGTCCTAGTCAGAATGTGTCAGATCATATTCGAAGATATCAAACATCTCGAGGTCGAGGCCGGGGACGATTCTTCTGTCATGGATCAGTTGGCTGATCAACACATGGAAAATGTAAAGATGGACACTACGGCTGGCAGTACTGTTGCGGAACCACTTGTCCCTGCTCCTACTGGAGACGAGTCTGCTCCGGAAACTTCAGATAAGGTTGGCAGTGAGAAGGCGGAAGAAGGATCTGAAAACATCCCCCCCGTCGAAGAAAACGAAAGCGACACAGAGTCGTTGGATCTTCGGCCATACTCGCTACCTTCCGTTAGAGAGCTATTTCGAGTTTTGGTCAACTTTCTGGATCCCAATGATCGCCATCATACCGATACAATGAGAGTGGTGGCTTTGCGGATAATACATGTTGCCTTGGAGGTGGCTGGCTCTTTCATAGCCCGCCATCCTGCTTTGGCAACCATTGCCAAAGATCAGCTATGCTGTTACCTCTTTCAACTTGTCCGATCCGACAATATGGCTATTCTACAAGAATCGTTAACGGTCACGGGAACGCTACTCGCAACCTGCAGAGGCGTCCTCAAGCTCCAGCAGGAACTCTACTTATCGTATTTGGTAGCATGCCTTCACCCGACAATTCACATCCCTCGCGAAGCTGGTATTGACCCCTCACTGTACGCTGGTATACCAGAGACGCCAAAGCTAGTCAAGCCACCGCCATCGCAATCGAACAGCGGACGGTCAACTCCTGTTCCTGTTAAAGACCGACAAAAACTCGGGTTGGAAGGGGGTGCGCGTAAACCCGATGCTAGGCAAGCAATGGTGGAAGCTATTGGTGTTCTATCTAGGATGCCAACATTCGCTGTTGAGTTGTTTGTCAATTATGACTGTGACGAAAATAGGTCGGATTTATGTGAAGACGTGATTGGGTTACTTTCGCGTAACGCCTTGCCGGACTCAGCAACATGGAGTACTACAAGTGTTCCGCCTCTCTGCCTAGACGCTCTCCTGCGATTCATTCAGTTCATGGCTGAGAGAGTGCATGATGATCCTGCCTATGAAGATTTTCCGGACCCCGAGATGTTGAGAGAGAAAAGACGACGGAAGAAAATTATTATCAAAGGGACGAGCAAATTTAACGAGAAGCCAAAGTTGGGACTGAGCTATCTTGAAGCGAACAATATCATTACTGATGTTGGAGATCCTGTTGCAGTGGCTAAATTCCTCAAAGGAACATCGCGAATATCGAAGGCAGTTCTCGGAGATTTTCTATCGAAAAAGGGAAACGAAGCTATCCTGGGAGCCTTCCTCGAGTTGTTCGATTTCTCTGGCAAACGAATTGACCAGGCCTTGCGAGTGATGTTGGAATCTTTTCGACTGCCGGGCGAAGCACCCCTGATCGCAGCAGTAGTCGAGTCTTTCTCCGAGAAATACTGTGACTGCAATACGCTCTCTGAGGTGGCAAACAAAGACGCTGTTTTCATTTTAACATATGCTATTATTATTTTAAACACCGATCAGCACAACCCAAATGTGAAGTCCATGAAGAGGATGACCCTCAACGACTTCTCTAGAAACTTACGAGGACAAAATAACGGCCAAGATTTTTCGCCAGATTATCTGAAGGATATTTACGAATGCATTAAGTCGAACGAGATCATATTGCCTGATGAACACGATAATCAGCACGCGTTCGATTATGCCTGGAGGGAGCTTCTTCTGAAGTCTGAGACGGCGGGCCATCTATTCACTTGCGATACCAACATTTATGACGGCGATATGTTTGCGGCAACCTGGAAGCCGATTGTCTCTACCCTATCGTATGTCTTCATGTCTGCGACGGATGATGCCGTTTTCGCCCGGATTGTAACTGGATTTGATGAATGTGCCCGCATTGCAACCAAGTATGGCAATGTTGAGGCACTTGATCAGATCGTTTACTGCCTTAGCCACATCACTACATTGGCTACTCGCGTGCCGTTTAATACGACTCTGAACACTGAAGTCCAGGTTGGGGACGGCAGAGTCATGGTTAGTGAGCTTGCTGTAAAACTTGGCAGAGACTTTCGTGCTCAGCTTGCAGTCCTCGTGCTGTTCCGGGTCGTCATTGGCAGCGAGGCTCTTATTCACCACGGGTGGAAACATGTCAGTAGTTGCATATGAAATCTGCACTGCCCCGTCAAGCTAACTGTTCATAGATCATTCAAATATGGACTCATCTGTTTTTGAATTCACTAGCACCGCCCCTTTCTTCGACAGATCTTCCAACTCTACCAATTCCAGCCATTCCTTTGCAGACTCCCTCACAAGTCATAGATAGGGCTGCAAGGTCTAACGATATTGGATTTTTTTCTGCATTCACATCGTACATCTCTAGCTATGCTGCAGACGACCCCCCAGAGCCATCAGACGAGGAACTAGAGAGTACACTGTGTACTGTTGACTGTATTAACTCGTGTAATATTGACAAAGTCTTGAACAACATCTCGTGAGTTTTGGCTTTTATTTTCGCTTTGTATAACAGATTGGAAATTTGCTGACTGAGTGTTAGCAAACTACCCCCGGCTCGCATTGACATATTAGTTCAGGCATTGCTGGAACAATTGCCACAGAGTGACCACTCATCTGTCATTGGTGTAAAGCAGGACAATGTGACAATCGTACCTCCTAATGGGTCGATTTCGCCATCAGGTCTACCGACTTACGACCCCTCTACCCCTTTTATTCTTGAGCTCTGTACCATTTTGACTATCCGAGACGATGAATGCGCCACAAACACCGCAAAGCAAGTACTCGACGCTGTCCACGGCATTTTGCGCGATCACAGCCAGTGGCACGGTATCACCGTCTCTCGGGCAGCGTTTTATGGCCTCATGATACTGAAGTCGGGCTACGTATGTGCTCTCCATGAATACCCCAGACTCCACGTTGACTAACTTATAACTGAAAGGATCATGATTTTGTGAATGTACCAATTTTCCTTCATACCATATCTAGCTTACCACAGGATTTACTGCTAAAGACGGCGGATATTATACTCTCTGGGCTCTCGATTTGCACACGTGACCCAGGCCCTTTGAGAAGTGAGATGATGACCTCGCCTGATTTCTGGGTCATTTTACGGGTGGTAGCGGGAGACGCCAATGCTGCGGCCCAAATATTCGATATCTTGGAGAGAAGCACAACCGGAACTCCACCAGCAATCATGGCCGACAATTACGAGGCAGCAATCTCCCTCTTGAATCATTTTGCATCGGCAGCTGATCCTCTGTCTTCTCGCGATTCTAAGGTGCAGGAGTCGACGAAGAAAGATGCGTAAGTCAACGACAATGTCTTCAAATAGGTCAGAAATTGACATGATGTGCAGTGAGGCCCAAGTGATAGCAAGAGGCTGCCAAGCCGTCAATACCTTGCATGGTATGACCTCTCGGATCCCACAGCTTATGCAACAGTCTCATCTAGAGAGTAGCGAGGGTAAGTCTCATATGACATGTTACCTTCCAATTGTGCTGTTCTTTGATGTATTAACATGTTCAATCAGCGTGGTCGGCCTATTGGTTACCAATTCTTCAAGCACTTACGACACAATGTACCAACTCTTGTCGTGATGTTCGCCAGCTTGCATTCTCGGCTCTTCAAAGGTCGCTACTCTCCCCCGAGCTCACCTGCAGCGATCCGAAAGAATGGACAGCAATATTTAGCAAAGTCCTGTTCCCCCTGATTTTTAGACTTTTGAAACCGGAAGTCTTTTCCTCTGATCGGGACGGGATGAGCGAAATGCGTGTTCAAGTAGCATCTCTCCTCTGCAAAGTGTTTTTGCAGTACATGGTTCTATTATCCGAGTGGGACGGCATGCTGGACCTTTGGATTAAGATCATTGAGATCATGGATCGCCTCATGAACAGCGGACAAGGCGACAGCTTAGTACGTTCCCTTCTCTGTTCCACTTCTGCTTTAGTACTGGTGTGTATAAACTAACTTTCTATTTGCAGGCGGAGGCAGTACGTGAAAACCTGAAAAACGTTGTTTTGTTTATGGCGACCAGCGGCTACCTAGTTTCTCCTGACAAAGACCCATCAAGAAAGAAGCTCTGGGATGAAACGTGGGAGAGGGTAAATAGGTTCTTACCAGACTTGCGGAATGATATCCTCAATGAGGAAACCCCCGAGTCTACTGAGACTAAAGAGTCTACTGAGACTAAAGACGGCGAAGAGAAATAGAAGTTTTTTTTTCTGGCTAGAATATAACTATGTTTATGCTCACTCTATATAATGTTAATAATATTGTGGTATAAGGCGGCTGTACAAAATGGAATTAATCACTAGGAATTTTATTTGCTTGCTCATGGTGTATACACCAGATTATTAACTACTGAGATGCAAGTTTTTTTGACCCCATCTATGCGTACATATATATATTCCTCTATAATCTGATCCCCGCCGTTGCGCCCTCCTTAAATATTGAAATGGACATATTTATCGTCTTGTCATGCTTTTCCATTAATGCAATAGTTGCCCTTCATTCGTACAATGCGTTTTTTGTCGTAATCGCAATTTGGCTCGTCACTTAGTTCTTGGCCTTCCGAGACCGAGTCGAAACGCCGTTGGTAGCAGCATAGCCCTGGCCCTGGGCGGACGCTCCAGATGCCGAAGCTGATGCCTTTGAAGCCTGGCGTGTCGACTTTTGCGCAGCGGACTTCTTCCCCTTGTTTGCATAGGTTGCAAAGTAAAAGGAAATGAAGAGGACGAGATATGAGCTGAGAACAATGATGCCAGAGTAGGCAGCGAATTCCTTGCCGGCGCAGTTGCCCCAGTTGGGCATCCAAGGCCAGTAGTTGTATGTAAAATATGTGTATGATGCGAAATAGACGAAGCCAAGGTCGATGACAAACTGGATGATTTGCAGGCGAGTCACCCACTCCTTCCACCAGATGCGCACCCCGCGAGCGCTCTGGAAATAGTACCAGTACATGACGACGTGGACGAAGAGGTTTAGAGTGATAGGAACCCATTGGACCGATGTGCTACCAATTAGCTGTGTATAGCAAAGGACCGCCGTTGCGCCATGGTGGTAGCAGTGAAGGAAAGTCAGAGGCTTCTTCTTGAGGAAAAGGAAAACCGTGTCCAGGAGTTCGAGATATTTGGTGAGATAGGTCATCTATGAGGACGGTTAGCATGTAGACAACTCGGAAGTCTCTTGAAAGGCCAGCATACATAGTACAGGACCACGAGAGGTTGTGTCCAGCCGCCATCAGCATCGCAGACGGCGAAGAGGGTTCCGCGTCGAACGATAGTGGGGAGCAATTGCTCAAAGAAAAGGGCGAGGAGAACAGCGCTGACAGCCGTGAGGACGAAGTTGTGTATCAGAAAGAGCGTCTTGAGCTTGAAGGGCTCTCGATTCCGCATCAGCTCGCGGCCACCGAAAATAATGAGGTAGTAAATGGCGACAAAGATGGACGTGTCCCTCAGCGTGGACATGGGCGTCTTGCCAACGACAAAGTCGAACTCCTCGGCCGGATATCCTGCCACATACTCAAACGCCTTGCTAAAGAGCGGCCACAGGTGGATGCCAAAAGGTCTTTCGACGCTGGGAAGGGGCAGTGAGTCTGCCATGACTGCGACAACAAACGGTAGAACCCAATTGGGTTATGCAATGGCAAAGAACAGCGCAATTCAACGAGAGAAATGGGATGGGGGAAGGGAGAGAGAAAAAAATAAGAGGCCCAGATATAAGACAGGCCAGCAAGAAACTCGATGCCGAGTGGCTGAAAGCAGGGCGGCTTTGGGTGGGTAAGGCGGCTTTCGAAGCCCGACTGTACCGAGTACCAGAGAAAAGCGATGGGAAATGGCCAAGAGCGCGTCGAGAATACACGCCCAACAAAACAGCTGGCGTCTTCTTGATCGGAGCTTTCGGATCTCCTCTCCCGCTAAAATTGCGGAGCGCGCCGGCCAGCCTACTTTCAACTACTAAGTTATAGTAGTATGCTCTGTGCTATACCGTAACTATGATAGGTGTCAGATATTGGCCCAATCATGCTACGAAGCACGGGGCGGGCAAAGGCATTATCTATCATGGTTACACTAACAGACAAGCGAGATGGTACTCCGTATATCCAGAAAGAAGTGCTTGCTTGCTTGCATTATCATTATACTCGTACGTACTGCGGGCCATTCCTACCAGCCTGGAAACCCCGTGCCTATATATCTACCAACATGAAGCATTGCTTCACCCCAGCTCACCTAACCTTTGTTCCCAACAATGCTCTGCCTCCTTCAACTCTGCCCTCTTCCGCCATCTTACCACTGACCCGTCGTCGCTCGTAAGCGGCTGAGGGGTTCGACCAATAGTCGTTTCCGGATGAAACTTTGCGGCTACTGCCGAGTGCGGTTGGCGCCGACAGAACTTCATCACCGCTGGAGTGTTTTGTGTCAAAGTGACTGTCAAGCTGGATAGAGCTATCTCGATACCTCTGGGACCGCATGTTCTGCTCCTCCTGGCTGTGGTCAACTTCTTGACTTAGCCAGCTGGTTGGCTCTCCGTCAGAAGCTTCATATTGTGCGTCATAATCTATCTGACCACGGAGAGTATTGCGAGTGTTTAGCGGCCTTGGAACGATTGGGTTCGACGTTAAGGGCTTAGGGTGTGTGACGCCAAGTCGGCCCTTCTGTCGAAGAATGTCGCCCAAGGTGCTCTCTTCACCCTCTGAGTCGGAAGAAATTCCACCTGTGCTGTATGGGTTTTCTAGAGCGGCATAGGACTTTGAGCCTGAGGAACGATGTGAGCGCACTGCACGCTGACCGGGCATAAGTGCTCGTGAAACTGCAGGTGGCCTCCGCGTCTCTGCATTATAAGTCGCAGGGGCCTTGCTGGCTCTATGTGGTGATGTTTCGGGCTCGTGGGACGGGACCTCGGAGTAAGAGATTGGGTTAGACGCGCGTGGCTGATATCTAAGCCCAGCCTTCTTGCGTTCAGGCGAAGCGCTAATTCTCGATCCCATACTGATGGCAGAATCACGCGACTCAGTCCTTGTGTGCATGAAAGAAACCGAGACGCGTTCTGGGACAGCGTCATAGACGCTCGCCGAATTACGTCGACTCTCCTGCCAGGGCTTCTCAGCTTCAGGTGAGTAGCTCGTATTGGTGGATAGCGACGATTTGTTTCTCTTGTGCGCGGGTCGGGCCGTCAAGTTGTCCTCGAGAGGGTTCATGTCCGGCGGCATAAGGCTAATCTTGCGGAACAGCCATCCCAGCCAGGCACTTGAAGAGAGTGTGAGCACATGCGTGCCACCCGCGCCAACCGCCGTATACAGCACAGCTGAGGAAAACTTGGACATTATGTCTTGATTGTTGAAGACGACTCCCCAAGTTGTCGCATTCTTATGTAAGGTAAGGGCTCCGAGAACATAGCCGGCTATAGCCCCCGAGTCCAATACGATACAGCCGAAGTGGTAAGCCGCTGAGGATGCAGGTGCTCTGGCCACCGCATCTCGGGAGAGGTGGTATATGGCGTAAGCTGCGTGGGTGATTGTTATCGCTTGCTGTGAACAGTATTAGATATCTTGGTACTCCGTACTTCTGTGTGAAATTGACAAGACCCAAGACTTCTTGAGGCCAGCTACATACCAGAATCCTCATTGCCCAGGCGGTCGTGTCGTCAACACCCGTAAACAGGGAAAAGAGAACCAGTACACCAATGGCGGCAATCAACTGCAAACTGCGCAGCACAACCTGGACTCGCCTCAACCATGTAACGTAGGCTTTGATCCTGAGATCCAAGGGGGAATAATTGCCCGATCGATGTGGTAGAATGACATGGTAGCTAGAACGGAATGTCAGTTGACGCTTCTTGAGTCTCACTTGGAGCAAACGTACTCGGGATGAAGATCAAAGGACACCAATGGTCCCTTTGGCGCAGCTTTCCTCTTCTTGGGCTCCCAGCTCGCGCGGGTAACAGCCTTTGGATCAAAGGTAGCAGTTGGGAATCTCGAATCCTCGCGCGTTGGCGCACTATACATGAAAGGCTGCTGGCCCATTCTGTCGGAGTCGTGGGCACTTCCGCCCTTGTAAGCGGTACACGTGGAATTGTGCTTGCTGTGGAATGCTGTGACTCGCCCAAACAATGGAGGAAAAGAATGAAAGAGGTTTGGAAATGCCAGTCGCGCAAAGGGATGGATGGGATGGCCTTTTTTCCAATACGATTGATTACCATGTACAACACCGTATTGGCTAGCTCCATGCACGACGCTCAGCTTGCTCCCTGCCGCTTCCCGTCTCTAGAGCTGAGCTCTGATTGGGAGATGTTGAGGCCGTACTGGGCGCCGGGTTGCCACAGCAACGTATTTTCGGAGCTCCGATGACCGATGCGGTCCGGCCCGATCTGCCAGTGAGAAAGAATCTTAAGCCGTTCGCCTTTCACTCCGCCGTCCGATGGGCATCATGAGGAAACATTTTTTTTCCACCGGAATGGGCTACCGCAAGCGCCCGTTTTCATGATGATTCTCACTCTTCCCAGGCGTGCGGCGTGGGCACGTCGAAGTCTTCCTCTCAGAGGCTCTGTGAGAAATTACAGTGTCTCACCATGTCTCTCGCGGCAGGCCGATGCCCCATTTCGCATGGCCGTGGTTGGATCCGGTCCCGCTGGATTTTATACGGCATATCGTGTCATGTCTAAGCTGTCACAGGCCCGTGTCGACATGTACGAGGCTTTGCCGGTTCCGTTTGGACTTGTGCGCCACGGAGTTGCTCCAGACCATCCCGAAGTAAAGGTGAAGAAGCTGTTGCGCCTCCATCCGTGAAGCTAAATGATCTAACTAAGTCGCATATTCAGAACTGTAAAGACAAATTTGATGAAGTTGCTTCCTCTCCCAACTTTACGTTTATAGGAAATGCCTCCATTGGTCATCCTGGGCACTTGGCAGAGCACTGCACTATACCTCTCAAGGTACTCATGAGTCATTACGACTCTGTTGTTTTTGCATACGGGGCGGCAGAGGACAAGAAGCTTCACATTCCAGGCGAAGCATCTCTTAAAGGCATTTACTCAGCCCGCGAATTTGTCGGCTGGTACAATGGCCATCCAGATTGTGGCCAACATGAGCCAGATCTATCACGGGCAGAGGAAGCAGTCATCATCGGCCAAGGCAATGTTGCCTTGGACGTAGCCAGAATCTTACTAGAGGATGTTGATGTACTAAGGAAGACTGATATATCAGATCGAGCCCTTGCACAGCTAGCACAAAGCCGCATTAAGAGGGTTCATGTTGTAGGGCGGAGAGGGCCAATGCAGGTAAGCAGAGCAACTTGGGCAAAACTGCATTCATCGTTGATTGCATGGCTAATTTCACTACTTTAGGCGGCGTTTACAATCAAGGAAGTGCGAGAGCTAATGAAACTTTCTGGGGTGGCTTTTCATGGAGCAGATAACTCACTGATACCAGCAGCTCTTGATACCCTTCCAAGAGCCACCAAGAGACTTATGGAAGTCATTCGAAAAGGAACGTCAGCCCGCGTTTCTGAGTCACCGAAATCTTGGTCACTAGACAACTGCCTATCGCCAAAAGCCTTTGTTGGAGACAGGCAGAATCCTTCTCTTGTAGGCAGCACCGAGTTTTATGTAACGAAACTAGAGGATCCATTCAACCCTCGATCATCGGTAGCTCGAACAGATGAAACTGTCACCCTTCCATCGGATATAGCTTTTCGATCTGTCGGTTACAAATCAGTGGCTCTACCGGGATTTGCCGAGGTTGGTATCCAATTCGACGAGAAGCGAGGAATCATCACCAACGACGGCCTGGGCCGAGCAACACAATCGTCAACCGACCTTGTTGAGCCCACCGGGACTCATCCACCGGCTCTGCCTGGTGTATACTGCTCTGGCTGGGTTAAACGAGGTCCCACTGGCGTGATTGCGTCTACCATGAGCGACGCATTCATAACTGGCGATGCTGTGGTGCACGACTGGCTGTCAGGGGCTCCCTTTCTAAGTCGCTCAGGAAACGGCACGGCTGAGGGTTGGGAGGCAATCAAAGCTGATGCTGGTGCCCAAGCTGATGAAGTAGTCACTTGGGATCAATGGCGCCAGATAGATCAAGCCGAAACAGCGCAAGGGCTAACAAGAGGTAAACCTAGAGAGAAGTTCACCAGCATTAGAGACATGCTCAGCTCCATCAATTGAGGCGCCAGGGCATTGCATTGCATGTAACGTGTTGTACTATATTGTATTGTATTGTATTTGTACTATATTGTGGTTGTTTAAGAGCTCTTAATCTTCTCTGTTAATTCCGGGACCTTTTCAAAGAGGTCACCGACGAGTCCGACATCGGCGATCTGGAAGATGGGCGCATCAGGATCTTTGTTGATGGCCGCAATGACCTTGCTGTCCTTCATGCCAGCCAAGTGCTGGATGGCGCCTGAGATTCCAACGGCCATGTACAGCTGAGGGGCAACAACCTTTCCAGTCTGTCCAACCTGGAGACTGTTGTCTGCGTATCCGCTGTCGACGGCGGCTCGTGATGCGCCGACGGCGGCACCCAGCGCATCAGCCAGAGGCAGCATGACCTTGTCGAATTCCTCCTTTGATTTGAGTCCACGACCTCCCGAGACCACCTTGCCCGCAGTAGAAAGATCTGGGCGATCCGACTTGGCCAAGTCCTCAGACACCCACTCTGAAGCAGCCTCTGATTTGGCATCCACTCCGCTCTCGATGGGAGTAGAGGCCTGTTCGGGGGTTGCAGCGGGAAAGGCTGTGCCACGGATGGTGAGAATCTTGATGGCATCGGTAGATTCGACGGTAGCTATGGCGTTTCCGGCATATATGGGGCGGACGAATGTCTTTTCGTCTTCGATAGCTGTGACATCCGAAATCTGCTGCGAGTCAAGCAGGGCTGCGACTCTCGGTAGGACGCTTTTGCCGAACGCTGTGTGGCCGGCAATGACGTGGGTGTAGCCGCCCTTCTTGATGTTCTCAACCAACAATGGCGCATAGTTCTCTGGGAGGCCCTAGTAGTCGAATTTGTGTTAGCATCGGCTATATGATATCTCAGTTGAAAGTTGTGGCATCCAGACTTTGTCATAGGCACCGTTCTCTACGGTGATGATCTTTTCCAGCCCATTTACTTTAGCAGCCTGCTCTGCGGCCGTTGAAACACTGCTGCCGGCCAGAAAGGCGTGAACAGAGCCTCCAAGCTTGGTGCCCGCCGTAACAGCACTGAGCGAGCCTTGGATCAGCTGGCCATCTCGCTGCTCTAGGATGGCCAACGTAGAGAGGGCATTGCTTCGGCTGTACTTGGACGCCTGTCGCAGGGTTGTGCCAAAGACTGCACCTCCACGCTTGGAGAGCAGTTGCCTAGTCAGCGACAACATGGTGAATCAATTGAGAAGATGCAGATGTCTAAGAGCATCACCTCTGGCCCAGAGCAGTTGGAAATAGGCTACTCTGAGCGGCTGGAAGCGGCCCTCGGTTGTAGATTCGGCAGCCCGTTGCTCGCTCAAAGATGAGTCACGTGGACTCGGCCTTTCAAGGAAGAACACAGAGCATTAGAGGTGCTGGTAGTTTCCGGTACGGAGTAACGCCGCCAAGCCAAGTAGAAGAGTTAAGTACCGAGTACTAAATGAGGCCGGTTGCTTGTGAAAGGTGGGGCATAGCGGCAGTGAGGCCCTCAAGGTTGCGATTGAATTTGAGATGATCTGCTGAGGTACCTGTTTGCCTGTATCTGCCAAACTGGCATTGAAGGATGCAACATCATCATGTTAGATACCTTGGTAGTATCTCTGCACCGAAGACAATTTACTTGTTATAAAGTAGACGAGCATGACCAGCTGCACTCTGTAATTGTATCTTCTTTTACTGTACTATCATCATATTTAATCAGAATGTCTAATAACACAGAACGTATTGCGTTGCTCCATTTTTTTTTTAATTAATGGAAAAGAAATAACACGGTTGCTAATGCATTTTAGTGGCTGAGTTGAGTCGTCACTGTAAACTCAATTGACCTATCAAACGCTAGAATGGAACATGACCCTTTCGCGACGCCTATCAAATCTCTTTGAAATGCGCCAGCAGTATTACTTCCAGAATCTCTATAATACATCAGCACTCTCTGCCTTGTAGAAGCCACGAATGATCGCAGCTCAAAGGCGCCTGGTAAGGTACGCTATGGAAGCTCTCTAACTGTTCTGCCATTCATTTCGTTCTTGCTGCATTCGTGGTCTTCGCATATCCTCGTCCACCATCATGGCCGCCATGGGCCGGTTGGGCTTCCTGGCCGTTGCAGTGGTTTTCCACTTAGTCTACATTTATTCCATCTTCGACATCTATTTTGTCAGCCCCATTGTGTCTGGCATGCAGCTGGTGTCAGTGGACCGTCCCGCAAATATAAAGAGTCCTGCGGATCGATTAGTCCTCTTTGTCGGTACGATTGTCACGGTGGCTTTCCAAGCTTGAACGCTCTGCTCGCCATGTATTCTTCGCTAACCTTTACCCAATAGGCGACGGATTACGTGCCGACAAAGCATTTCAAGCCTTTCCTGAGCCATATCCCGAGTCGGACGAAGACCTCATCCCCAGACATCTGGCTCCCTTTATTCGCTCCCGAGCCCTCCAGCATGGAACCTTTGGAGTTTCGCACACGCGTGTTCCTACCGAGTCCCGACCTGGCCATGTGGCCATGATTGCTGGCCTTTACGAGGATGTTTCTGCAGTGGCAACGGGATGGAAACTCAACCCTGTCAACTTTGACAGCGTCTTCAACAGGAGTCGTCATACCTGGAGTTGGGGCAGCCCTGATATCTTGCCAATGTTTGAACGTGGAGCTGTTCCTGGCCGTGTAGATGCCTATATGTATGCCGCCGATTTCGAAGATTTCTCCAAAGATGCGACACATCTTGACATCTGGGTTTTTGACCACGTCAAAGATTTGTTCACCCAGGCTGCAACCAACAAGACACTCAACCGAGCCCTTCGACAGGACAAGGTTGTCTTCTTCCTTCACCTGCTCGGGCTGGACACAACCGGCCATGGTTTCAGACCTTACTCGAAAGAGTACCTGCACAATATCCAAATCGTCGATAAAGGGGTTCAAGAGGTGACAGACCTCATCCAGAAATTCTATGCAGATGATCGAACTGCATTCGTCTTCACTGCGGATCATGGCATGAGCGATTGGGGTAGCCACGGCGATGGCCATCCAGACAATACGAGAACACCTTTGGTCTGTTGGGGCTCGGGTGTGGCTCCCCCTGTTCTCCATCCGGGAACAATTGCCCCGGGCCACGACGATTTATCGGCCGATTGGGGGTTGGATCATGTTCAAAGACATGACGTTGCACAGGCTGATATCGCTGCGCTCATGGCCTATCTCATCGGCGCCGAGTTTCCTGTAAACTCCGTAGGCAAGCTGCCTCTCCCATACTTGTCCGCCAATACCCGTCAAAAGGCGGAAGCGCTGTTGGCCAATGCTCGCGAGATATTAGAGATGTACAGGGTGAAGGAAGAGAAGAAGCAAGCAAACGAAATGAGATATAAGCCATATGCTGCCTTTGGCGATACAGGCCTTACACCGGCACAACGTGTGGCCAACATTGATCAACTGATCTCCCTCGGAAAATACGAAGAAGCTATTGAGGAATCCGACGCCCTCATCAACCTCACCCTGGAAGGATTGCGCTATCTTCAAACTTACGATTGGCTATTTCTGCGAGCCTTGATAACAGTTGGATACCTCGGTTGGATAGCATATGCTATCACGACGGTGATCAACCTGTATGTGGTTCCGACGTCAACTGCACCCAAACGCAGCACCTCGACCGTTCTTGGGTTTCTTTCCGTATTGGCCGCACTATATGCGTCCTTCATAGCATCCAAGTCTCCTTCGACGTATTACGCATATGCCCTCTTTCCCGTAGTATTCTGGGAAGAGGTTTATGCTCAGAGGGAGAACCTGCGGGAAGGAGGCCGGTTGCTCTTTGGGCATATGGGATCAGCTAGCCATATTGCAGCCTTTGCTGTAAATGCCATTATTTACTGTGCCGTCATAGTATCCTTGGTAAGTTCACGTGTAAATGACACTATGAATGTTGCTGACTTGGTATAGGCCCTCGGTTACATTCATCGTGAGATCCTGACCGGTCTGTTCATCTTGGGAACAATATGGCCCGTCGTTTGTGGCACGTCCTTCATCCGTTCCAATGCTCTTCTTAGCATAGCATGGGCGATATCTTGCTTGGTTATGAGCACGTTCACGCTCTTGCCAGCAATGAAACACGAGAACGTTGACATGATGTATGTTGCAAAGATCTACGCAAGTGGCCTCCCTTGTCTTCATCAATTCTAACATGTTCGAATAGTGTGGCCAGCGGTGTGATCATGAGCGTGATTGGAGTGCTCTATATGATTTTTGAGCCTTTCGTTCTGTCCGATTTCTCCTCTGAGAGCGCCAAATCCAGTCATCACACGAATTCTTTAGTTGCTCGGGTGGCAACGGGTATTCAGGTATGTTTGCGTTAAACCTCTACAATATTATATTTACGCGAGAAAGGTACTAAATATACATCACAGGTCGGCCTCATTATCCTTGCCACAATCGTGACGCGCTCCAGCTCCCTGTCAATTCAAGCCAAGCAGGGCTTGCCTCTGGGGAACCAGATCATGGGATGGATTGTTCTTGGTATGTTCTCTGATAAGAAACATTGTCCCACGAGTATATTGGCCGGAAGTTTTAACGACAGAATAGTATCATCTTTTTTGACCCCCTTACTACATCGGTTATCGCCAAATAGCAATTTCATGCACCGCCTTGCCATGATGTTCTTCACGTGCGCTCCGACATTCATCATCTTCACAATTTCTTACGAGGGTCTATTTTACGTTGCTTTCTCACTTCTGTTGGTCATTTGGGTACGTCTAGAGTATCGCATCGAGACGTTTGGCAAAAGCCAAGCCGCCAGCACGAATGGGTCTGCAAAGACCGACAAAGCCGTATCGCATCGACCCTTGCGGCTATCGGATGCCCGCGTTTCCCTGTTCTTCATGGTCCTCCTTCAGTCAGCTTTCTTCAGTACCGGAAACGTTGCATCAGTTTCGTCATTCAGCTTAGACAGCGTTAATCGGCTGATACCCGTGTTTGATCCATTTTCCCAAGGAGCACTTCTGATTCTCAAGTTGATGATCCCCTTTGTTCTCATTTCCGCAAATCTTGGCGTTTTGAACAAGCGACTCCAAGTGGCACCATCAGCATTCTTCATGGTGGTTATGGCAGTCAGCGATATCCTGACCCTCTACTTCTTCTGGGTTGTTAAAGACGAGGGCTCTTGGTTGGAGATAGGATCCACTATCAGCCATTTTGTTATTGCCAGTCTTTTGTGCGTATTTGTTGCACTACTCGAAGGAGTCAGTGCCATGTTCATCAATGGAATTGATGTTGGTGACGGGTCGTCCCAAAACCCGAAGATTCAGGCCAACGGCAACAAGGACTCGAAAAAAGAGATATAGTGATAAAAGGACGACGAGTAAGCATATGGGGCCCGCCTGACTACTTTCAGTTGCGAATAGAGAAGCTGTGGGCACCTTGATTATGACTATACGATTATATCTTGCATTAGATTTAGAAATTAGTAGAGATATATTGCTTACGTATGTAATCTTCTTTGCACGGACGAAAAAAATAGACTGATCGTTATTCATACATACTGCCCCATACTCTCTGATACCTATTCTGGTAGTTTTATGCCAAGTTCTTGGGATTTATCTCTTACAGCCTGTACAGCGCCATCAGGATTCGTTTCGCCAGGGTTCCGTAGCTGCCAAGCCATGCATACGTCTAAAGCTTTGCCCGTCCAGACGCCTGGTGAGATGCCCAGTGCTTTAGCTAGAGCGCGGCCATCTATTATACGTTTCAGGTTTGGAGCGTCGTAGACGTCAAGCTCAGCGAGATGTTTGAGGAATTTGTCCCATCCTTGAATAAATTCATCACGGTCTATGATGAGTCAGTCAAAGTCAGTAAACCGCTTCAAACTCAGCGTTGTTGTGTTTCGGTGCAAATGCTTACCCTTGCTATCCCCCGCAGGAAAGTCCTCCAGCTGCTCCATGGCATCGGCTAGTATCACTCCCAAGACCTGAAGCTTCCAGTTCCCACCCACCGCTTCCCACTTTCTAATAGCCATACCGAACGTGTCTCGCTCGCTTATTTTTGGTGCAGATGAACATAACGCCTTCTTTAGTTCCAGTATCTCAGCACGATGTTTGTGGCAGGCTGCCATGATAGTTGTGAGCTTATTCGAAGCTTTGAAACCTTCACGAGCAATGATACCAACTGGTGGGAGAGCATTCGCCTTCTTTTTGCCTCCAGATCGATCTTCTACAGGAATCCAGGGGCTGACAGCAGCAAGATTCCATGCCAGGTATATGCTCTCATCGTCGTCATCAACCAGTATCTGGCATATCGACCCAGGATCGCGATTCTGCAGTAATTGTTCGAGGCAGCTATACGAAACGTGCCACCGAGATATATCAGGCATGGATGTATTTTCTTGCAGCGGATCACTAAAGATGGCTTGGTAGAGACCAAGGCGATCTATCAGCTCCAGGGCCACTCGGGGGGTTTTCCCTTTATTGGTTCATGTCAATTTGCCGCTCCTATCATGAGGCGATGAGTTTGTAGGCTTACCTTTCAACATCTTTTCCAGCTCGACTCCAACCCTTTCACGGCTGATTTTTTTTCGGAGAGCCTCAAGTACACTCTTATCGCCCATGAACTTTTCTGACTCTGCGTCTATGGTAAAACCTAGCCGAGAAGCGAATCGAATTAGGCGCAGTACCCGAAGAGGGTCATCCATGAACGTATGGAAAGGCTCCAAGGGCGTTCGAATTGTCTTCGCATCCATATCACGGATACCGCCAGTGAAATCTTCAATCTGCTCCGTGTGCAAGTTGTAAAATAGGGCGTTTATAGTAGCGTCACGACGAAGAGCATCTTCCTCTGCAGTTCCAAACTCCATCTGAGGATTGCGACTATCTTCAGCATATGTCTCTTTGCGAAGATTGACAAAATCCAAGTCCATACCAAACAACTTGACCATGGCAGTCTCAAGATGTTTGGACTTGTCTGGATTGCTTGCGATGTGATGAAGCCTGCCGATATCTCCAGGAGCAAATCCATGAGTCTGAGCGGCGTCAGGTTGTTGGCAATACTCTGAAAGATGTTGTGCAAACTGCTGTCCGGTCATGGCATTGATTGCCACGTCAATGTCGTGACTCTCTATTCCCAAAAGCCTATCTCGCACCCAGCCTCCTGCCCAACGCAACACCAGCGGCTGGTCAAGCTTCACCGTTGTATCGATGAATTTGGCAACATTTACGAGGAGGAGCCGGAGCTGCTGCTCCCGCTGGGTGAGCTGGACAGATCTGTTTGTCGACATGGTGGTGTTTAAAGCTGTATCTCCCAGGAATGCGCTGAGTTTCCTCTTCATCATGAGGCGAGGGCCATATAATCGCGACAACATAAAATGCGCTGTTGCATTATCCTCCGCTTGATTGACGGTTAGTCATCTCACCGGTGGTTGTGAGTAAAGAGTTTTTGAGTCATACGAGGCGTAAGTTAAACATTAACTTTTAGAGAGGTCTGCGATAAAGCTGTGCCTGATAAGCTACCCTAGAAAGTATGGGGTAGCTCTGGAGCTGCATTAATGGTGGACGTATTGAATAGTGTCGCTGGCAGCCTAAAAGAAAAGTCTAGAGCTGCAACTAGGAGGATTCTGAGAGTCGCATGTGCCCTTTAGCACATTAGGTTTAGTATTCAATCGAAATGAATTAATTGTTCGACAATGGCATGGTAAAATTACTCTGACGATAAGCCATACGGAATGTGACAGGGCAGAGTGTGACGTCATTCTAATATCTTGCATGCTTCGTTCTATATCTTGCTATTCCATGCCGTTACGAACATTATCCGCCCACGATGGCATAATATCTCTACACACTGCCTCATAATCTTTTAGTTTCTGTCCCCTGGCGCTCAGCTCCAGAGTCGTCCAAAACATCGCCCAATTGCAACCTGCCAGCTTACTCGTCCCTACTGACCGCTCAAAATACCACTTGTTGACGGGGTTGTCTTTCCTGCTCCTCCAGAGCACGCCCTCAGGAAAACAGTCTCGGACCATAGCATTGAATATGATATCGGCAACTCCTCCGCTGCCTTGACGGCTCCGGAGGACGGCAAATTTATCGAGATATGGAACGAAGCGCTCCTGCTCATAGGCCGCCCGAGGGTCGATGTCGTTGGGTTTCTCCCAGGTCAAAATGGCACATCCTTCGTATTCTCCCGCAATGATGACTCCAGCCAGGTTGTCTTTTGTACGCCGCAGGTAATCATCCACGTCCAGCTTGCGGCCGAAAGAATCCTCAATCAGAGTCACAAGTCGCTTCAAATCGATTTCTTTGTCTGACAACTGCAGACGACGCTCTCCAGGAGCCGGAGGACTCCATGGTGCCCTTCTTGGATCAGGGTAGATGGCTAGTGGCATGCCTCGTTTGACAAGAGTTGCATCATTTGACTCTGTTGTATTCAAATATGCTAAATCAGGAGAGTGAATGCGCTGGAGGGGCAACGACGGGGAGAAAACTGGCTTGTCAGTGAGGAGATTGTGAAGCAAGGGATTTTGTTTTCTGCGAGTCGTGACCATCCCATCAAACCCAAATTGATACTCGCCGTTTCGTGTTGGAGAAAGCCCCAGGGGCGAAGAGTTGGATGATGTGTTGGCCGCAGCGAACGGTGTAGTTATGAGAACGGAGGCTGTCTCTGGTAAAAGAGAGAGAGTATCCCTTGCTAACTTGATGTTTTTGGCATGCGATCTATTTGCTTCCTCAGATCGACTGTTTTCCGGTTTTGATGAGCTTTCATCACCCTTTAGATAACTCTGAAGGGTGTCATATTCTTGCTCGAGATTGACAAATCGCTGACAGACGCCGGGACGACCAGGCACAGGAGTGCCTCCAAATGAATCAAGGATAATGACTCTTTCAACAGAAGCAAGCGGTTCAGCACCCTGCTCAAGACCCCCATACTGACTGTGATCGGGATCTCGCTCGAACTGGATTCCCGTAAAGTATCTCGTCAATGCGAGAGAAGTTCTCTGAGCATCAGCAGGCGCGGGAGAAGTAATTTCATCGTTCCGCGCAAGAGATGGAATTACTGTGATCATGTTGTGCTGAAGTGCTCGATTGAGGATACCATAATCGTGAACATATATATCATCCCAAAAAGGAGAAGGCGAAGTCCCATGATAATGAGAAGTACCGACGAGTACGTGTTCAACCAGCCTAGCGCCTGGTTTGCCAAACGAATCGATGGCCTCGCAGAGCTTCAAAGCTTCGTTCTGAAAGGTGGAACGGCTCTCTCCTACATCGCAATCCACAACAACGACACTCAGAAGGCCAAGAACCCGAAGCTGGGTTAATGTCTTGGCTACTCCATTTATTGTGTCTGGCTGTAGCTTCTGAGGGTTCCGTAAGACCACAATGGCTACATCGAAGGGCCGTTGTGCTTGAAGCTGCTTTGAGAGAGGCTTGTGCTGATGCTCAACTTGCTTCGATGCTCCAGCTGCGGAAGTGGGCTTTGGTAAAGCATATTTTTGAAGATAGCCTTTGGCATCTCGCCTTGTGGCGGATGACTCTAGAACGGATACAATGACATCCTGCTACAGTGTTAATCGTTTCAACTGGTCCATTGGCATAATCATGCAAAGTTGCCGCGATCTGAAAATTGTCATGTAGCTAATACTCACCCGATCAAGTTTTTGCTTCTTCGCTCGGCTTGTCGTGGGCGAAGAAAAGCTGCGAGCAATTGAGTTCCCAAATGTCCCAATTGCTGCTCTATTTCTCACTACGGAGCAGTTTAGAGATGATGAACATCGCGGGGTCAGCTTTTTTCTGAAAGAAAGTATGCCGTAAGTAGGATGAGAAGAGCTGATGTTGGCACGGGTCCAGTATACGCTAGAGGCCATACCGCATCTCGGACTCCCGGAAGGGAGCCTTGATGAGGTTGTGAATCCAGAAATGCCTTGTGTAAGATGAATTGATAGTGCTCGCAACCCCGTAACTGTAGGTTCACTTCAAGAAATACATCCTGAGAGATATCTTGCCGGGAGGGGGGGGGGGGGGGGGTAAGTCGAGAGAATTCTGAATGGTAGAGGCAGATGAAAACAATTCAAGCAGCAGTCATGAGTGAGAGCAAGCAAGCAAACAAGAGCAAACAACGATGACCTGTCAATCCAACGGCCGATTATGGACACTGATTAGTTAATTATTGAGGCATTGGATGGGGTAACAAAGAAATTGATACCCTGTCGTGCACGTTGCAATCGATCTTTGATAGGAAATTCTTCTAGTGTGGAGTTTCATGTGCTTGCTCGGTACCTGCACCGCAAATTCCCGGTGCCAAGGGACCTAACGCACCTATGACTCTGAGCCGTTACCGGCCATTTCCACCGAGGTTCGTCATACCTTAAATGGACCTCCAATGGAATTGAGAGAAGTCATTCAATTCCTCTCATACCTACGACTATCTCATGAATAGAGTATAAATACACTCTTAGAATTTTAATAACTTCTCTCTCTCTCTCTCTCTCTCTCTCCAACAACATTCTGCTCAATTTCCCCTCCTAAATCAAATGTTCACTCGTTCCGTAATATGACTCACTAATTAATTCATTCCTCCATAGGAAATAAAACTGCAAGTAACCTACCAATTACATACAAGGATGCATGCAATGATTCGTCTCAAAACTCGCTCCTCAGCCACGCTTTCAGGCTGCCTTTGAGGTCATAAAAACGCCCAGCCCATGAATCGTGACTCACACCGAATGATGATTTTCTCAGCTTGCCACCAATACAATTTGCATCTTGAGGCTCGAGTCCCACAAATGGCCAAATTCGCGGGTTCTTGTATGTATTTATTATTCTGTGTGTTGGAGGGAAGACGACGCGGTTCTCGTTCATCACCACCTCGCCTCCGCCATTCGCTCATTAATTATTGAATCCATACTATATACAACTGCCCATCTCCAAGATTTTATGAATAATACATTTTTCTCTTCAGATCAATTCGTGCACACAACTGCCTTTCCAATGGAGCAATTACCGGTTGATGCGACCGCTGAGCGGCCCTTTGCAGAATCTCACGATACTGCGCTCTGTTTGATACCTCCACCTCAGTCTTGGGGGCCAATCAATGCGCTGCGGTCACTCAATGATGAAAAGTTCACAAAATGGCCGCCGCATGTTACTCTTGTTTATCCTTTTGTCACTCCAGAAGCCCTTTCCGATGTGACCGAGGCGCTCTGCCAGCATAAGATTGCATCTCAGGACGAGGGCATCCCCATCAGCTTAGAGGAAGCTGGATTCTTTTCACACCGTCGACGAAGCACCGTCTTCATCCGACCGAAATCTGGACAGCAAGTCAATCGTCTCTCAGAGCTGAGAGACCAAATCCACCGTTTTCTCGGCTGGCCCAAAGGCAGAGATTACCGGCCTCACTTGACGCTTGCTCAGAGTGAGGATTCTCAGGCATCATGGCACCAGTTTCTCCTGGAAAAGGCTCGGCTTTTGACGCCGTTGACATGGCATACCCATCAGCTCGCAATAATGATACGTGACACTCTATCGCCGAACAGCACCGCAGCCTCGCGACCGATGAGACTTTGGGGGTATATCGACCTGATATCTCAGTCTGTTGTTCGTGATCCTACAACTTTGACCGCGATTCCTACTCTGCCAGTGGATGTTTCCCAGCCAGGTCCTCAAGCCACATTTCATTATGATGGAGTGAACATGTCATGGGAACCTCTCTCAGATTCCATCACTTACGCGGATGTTGACCCAATTCAGCTCAATCGTCTTGTTATCGCCTCTTACAACGTCCTAGCCGAGTTTGACTGGCCACCGAGCTCATCTCGTTATCCAGCACTTGCGGGCAATATTCTCTCGGAGCGCGCTTCAGCTGATATTCTTGTTCTTCAGGAAGTCACTGATCAGTTCCTCAGCTTTCTGCTATCCGACTCCAACATTCGCTCACAATATCCCTACGCCACTCATGGACCACCTGATCAGCATGGCGTTGCTCCTCTACCTAGCCATTTAAATATTGTTGTTATGAGTAAGCTTCCATTCCGGTGGGAGTATCTTCCGAGCTTTAAACATAAGGGGTTTGGGATTCTCAAATTCCCGACAGTTCGAACCGGCGGACCTGCAGACTCTCCCCCAATGCCCCTAGTATTGGCAGCTTGTCATCTCAGCAAGGGCTTCACTGACGCTGCCCTGGTGACTAAAAGAGACGAGGTTAAGAGGCTTACCGAGTACTTGAACTCTTCTTTTCCACAACACCCATGGATAGTTGCAGGCGACTTCAACTTAGCCTCGTCCTCGCACACAATTGATCAAGCGCTGCAAAGGGGCGGAATTTCTCAAAAGGGTCTCAAGTATCTTGAAGAAATTGAGGCTACCGTGTCCAAGGCTGGGCTGCAAGACGCATGGCTACTTTCTAGAGTTGGCCCTGGAGAATCTTCGAGCACAACTGGATATCATGAATCAGACCTGGGACTTTATGAGGGAGAACAGGGAGCAACTTTTGACCCAATCACCAATACCCTTGCTGCGGCCTCGGTCGGCGCCGGTGGCAACCGCCCACAGAGGTATGATAG
Organism: Trichoderma afroharzianum; assembly: GCA_037893235.1. Classification (NCBI taxonomy): domain Eukaryota; kingdom Fungi; phylum Ascomycota; class Sordariomycetes; order Hypocreales; family Hypocreaceae; genus Trichoderma; species Trichoderma afroharzianum. Next base: position 184,585 of record JBBLXW010000043.1, on the reverse strand, counting down.
GATTTTGGTCACCAAATCTGCTCAATTGCAACCTCATGGATTCAACATGTTCGGCCAGGCCATGGACGCAAGCGGCAGTATCTCTCAGAACCAAGCTAGCGACCACTGGGGTATTCGTTGCCTTCTTATGTTGTCGCCATCCAATGTGGGCGTTGATATTCCCTCTCATTCCAAGTTTAAGGAAATCAACCTACGCAAAGCCGCTCTCACATGGGGTAGCTTCGAGGAGTTGAAAGCCAGTTTGGTATCCAATGGCCAATTTCCTTCTGCTTTGGATGCGGAGCTGAGACAAGAAGCAATAGATCTCCTGCGAAGGACTTTGTTAGAGAACGATGCTCCTGATGACGTTGAAAAACGCTCACAAGTTCAGCTTGTTCTCATCCCGGTAGGATCGTTTGGCCTCGGCGTGTGGACCAGCTTGTCAGACATAGACTGTCTCTGCGTGGGTAACATAAGTTCCAAGACATTTTTCTCTTTGGCAGTGCAAAAGCTGAAGAAGGCTTCAACGAACGGTATAAAAATTCTGCGTCGTGTTATGGCAAATACCGGAACAATGCTTGAGCTGGAGATCCGTGGCATCAAATTTGATCTTCAGTATTGTCCTGCTGCGGCAATCGCCCAGGGGTAAGATTTGGATATCTCTTCTCTTTAGCACACTTTTCCCTACTGGATTTTGCTAACGGCACAGCCAGATATCCTGATGTTCTAAAACGACCCGCATCAGACCCTATCTTCTCCTTGCCGGTACAATCAATAGCAAAACTTAAACCCGCTCGGGATCTCTTCTACCTACGAAGGTCCATTCCTGACATGACCAAATACCGTGTGGCGCATCTTTTTATCAAGGCCTGGGCACAATCCAGAGGTTTGTACTCGGCAAAATTCGGATTGTTAGGGGGGATTCACATCACGTCTTTGCTGGTGCCTGTCTGCAAGGCTTTGGCAAATGAACCCGAGGCAGCCTCAACCGCCGATGTTTTGACCTCCTTTTTCTACCACTACTCAAAATTCGATTGGGAATCAGGGGTGGTATTCGATCCTTTTTACCATCGTGACTTGAAATACCATCGGACGTTTAGAGAACCACTTTGTCTGCTCGGTTGGCATGGGCCGTCTCTTAATACTGCGACCAGCGCCTCCATCTCCACTGTCAATGCTTTGGCTTCTGAGTTTAATAGAGCTGCGGCTCTTCTTTCTCAAGACGATATGACATGGAGCAAGTTCCTCGGCCTGGAGCTATCTGGGACGCCATCGAGCTTGATAGAGAAAGGTGCTGCAGATTTTGTTGATTCATATCGAACGTACATCAAAATAAGTGCCCGATACTGGGGATCCTCCCAACAGAAAGGACGAAAGTTCCTCGGCTGGCTAGAATCGAGATTCATATCTATACTCGTTGGTAAGTATCTTGACGAATGCCATGAAAACCACAGCAAGTACTCACCTGCCAACTAGACATAAGCCGAAAGACTCTGGGACTTGTACCACGTATCTGGCCCGCCAGATTCATAGACGAGGAACCAACCAGCAGCGCTGGTGACGAGAATTCGGAGCTTTCAGCGTGTTATTTGATAGGCCTTAAGTGGGTTGACAGTATTGCAGACAAGTCTGCAACGAGTCAGGCCGCCGCAGAAGGGAACATTCGTGTCATTCTCCAGGAATTCGAATCTCGCATCCAGAAGAGCGACAAATATTATGACGCTGAGCACTGTTGGATGAGTGCGTCCATTATGCGCCGATCTGGTCTCGGTCCTGTGAAGCTCGCACCCGGACAGTTGTACGAGTATGACGGTGCCGATACGGACCTGGAGGATGATGAAAGCGATTTGGAAGAAGAAAACGAACCAGATGGCGAAATTTACGTCTCCCTGAAAGACTTTCGATCGCTGAAGACAGGCACAGTTGTTAAGCCGGCTGGTGCAGGCAAGCTCCGCAGCGCAGTTGACGCCATGAATCGTATTCGATGGGATTCAGGTATGGACTCTAGTGATTACCTAGTTGGATACGAAGATCGTTTCCTTGGAGCCCAGGAGAAGGCGCTGGACAACTGGAGAACTGAACAGACAGACGAGGAATTCATTCCACAACATCGAATCTTGTACTTCAAGCGTAAGAGCGATGGAGTGATTGTGTGGGATAGGAGGACACGAGTGGACACGATATTTGGTAGCGGATAAAGAACGCCCAAAGTTGATAAGTTAAGGATATATTGGTATATTAAAGTAAAAATATTATATGCTTATAGGGTGGTTGCCACATCCAGTGCTATTGCGCGTAGCATATAGTCAAATCCAGTTTGAGTAGCCATGCGTATAGAGGACATCCAGTCAGGGTTTGCTTTGATATGCTACCCAGAAGCCACCCTTGTTTCTGCATTTCTCTGTTCGAATGATTTATTCCACGGTTGACATTCATCTGCGCGGTTGATAGGGAACTCGTTCATCTAGGAAGAGGCCAATATTGCTTTGAACCAGTAAGTCCTTTGGACTGTGAATCCCCTGATGGATACTCATTCAACTTCGCGTGGTCTTGTGTGAGATGGCCTAAGTGGCGAGGCTCATAAATACGCCTGCAATAGACTGCTTGTCATACTTGACATATTTGCCCTTTCCTTTATCAATCTCATGGTAACGATCCCAGAATCGTTCATACAAGGGTTGCAGCTTTTGACGAATGTCTTGACCAAACATTGCTCGTACTTCACGGTCCATGCTGTACGATTTGTGTTTGCCTACCATGTCGTCAAATGCATTGTTGAATTGCGTAAACTTCTCCTTGATCTTGTCCTTGTCCTTGCTGTTTAGGCCCTTGACTACCGATGCCGAGTCGGCGGTATCCGCATGGCCAGAAGTCGGGCGCTTGGTTCGGTTTGTGTGGATGGTATCGAATAGATAGACAGATATGTCCCTACAGATATCGGTGTACATAACAGTGGCCTTCTTCCTCCACTGATCAAGCGAATCAAGACGACCATCAAGCAGTGGCCCAAGCTCTGAGCTGCGAATCGTATGATCTATCACGACAACACTGTTGGCCAAGAAGACGCCCAACAGGGACTTGCTTCTGAGCAGCACGCGGGCCTTTTGGTCCAAAGAGGAGAGCAGAACCTCGATAGTGTCAAGACAATATTTGGCAAAGAGGTCTTTACCGTCGGCGCCGACATCAAACGAGGCTAGACTCGGTATTCCATCTGTTGTGCGACCGTTGGCAGCAGCTCCAGGCTTCCAGCCACCGTCGCCGAGGGATATCATGATGCTTGAGATGGGCCTTAAAAACTCCACCATGGAGTTTAATCGCTGCATCGTCTCCGCCACGATGGGACTTGCAGCTCCATCCGTTGGGAGTGTCTGTAGGTTGCCTATTTTCCGCTTGGTTTCTTCTAGCAACTCGGCAAGAGAAGACTTGGCTGTCTCGCGGACAGGTTTCAGAGCGGCAGATAGTGATCCCTTCAGCTCACCCGTACGCTTGTCAAGGTTATTCGAAAGGCCGGAGATGATTTCGGTAACTTCGTAGGCCATGTAGCAGTCGGTGGTAAGATGGGATTTGATGTGTGTGTTGAGCTCTCGCAGAGTTCGGGCCAATTCAGTCACAGCAGCCTGGCATGTCGCCTGCAGGATGGGGCCCCAATCCTCACGCGTGAAGATACTGCAGATGTTGTCATACTCCGCAATGAAGATGCCCTCCATAGCCTGTGTGTACGTTCCAATACCATTTGCGCCTGCTTGGTATATATCGCCTGGGTTCTTCTTCTTGGCGGTATTGACACTCGCGGCGGCCAAATTGGCCAGAGATGCTGATAAATATGGCCCTCGTATATCGGCATATATCTTGGCGACAGAAGACTCGAAGCCATTCGCGTAGTTTCCCGCCACATGAGAGTAAATAAGGCCTAGCCGAGCAATCTTGTCTTGGGAAAGCACGGGAAAGGGCTTGTCTTTGGTGATGTAGTGGAGCGGTTCGAGTGATCGGGGGGTTTCGCCGCGCAGAATCTTGTCGAAGTGGTTCTCTAACTGCGTATTTCCCAGCTTGATGAGGCGGGTCAGGTCATTCATGGTACCCTGATTTGCGCGCAGGTTAGAAGTCTGCATTTCCTTGTATGAAATGCTTAGTCGTTTGATGGAAGCCAAGTAGTTCGACAAGCCAGCCTTTTCAGGCCCCGATCGAATGATTTGCTCCTCATCATCTTTGCTATCCGAAGGCTGACGTAGGCGATCGATGGCAGCAAGCACAGATTCGACATCTAGCTTCCTTACTTAGCAGCGACTCCAGCTTTGACAAGAGAGTGTGACTGACTTTTGGAAAGTGTTTGCAGACGCCTCGTTTCTCCGTTTAGAGGACCAGCAACATCTCGTACACTCTGGCCCGTAGCTTCGAGTCGGCCGAGGGAAGCTTGGATCTTCTTCGTCAATTGGGTTGTTCTATCGAGCCTGGAATTTAACACGTCAACCTCCGCTCTAGCTTCCTCATCTATAGCATGGTATGTGCTATTGGACAAAGCCCCAATAGCCATGACGCGTGCAACAGAGATTCGGCTGCTTGAGAACGAAGAGAGTTAGAGAGCAATGTCATCGACAATACGGAGTGCAGGGGGAGTAACGTATCCGGGGGCTAGCGGGAGATTCGCCGACCGATAAGAGCTAGATTGCATTTGCTCTGACAGTAAGCCAGGATTAGATAATCAACTTTGGGGTATAATTGCAACATTTACATCGAGGGCCAGGAATGCGATAAATTCTCTGCGTAGACATTAAATATAATTGTTTCATCGAATTAAGCTCAAAAGGATTGAGACAAGCACATTTGATCTAAATATTGGGTTCTAGCTTTAAAAACTCCTCGATTTCTTGGTATACATGATTGAAATCGGCTTCTTCATCTATTCCCTTGGACCAGTTATAAGTCAAGTCCTCGTTTCGACTTAATAATTCTCCTATTACCTCTGCTCGGTCGGTGATAATCTCTGGGATTCCACTTATTCTAGCACATTGGCTGCCTAAGCTTGTCGAGCTGTATCCTTCAACCAGCTTAAATAAGTAAATGACTTTATCTTCCGCATCCACAGCATTCGAGTCAAGCTTCACCTCCATGTGCGCTAATGCGAGTTGACTGTGGTGATTCAAATAGCCGTTGGCAAAGATTTCGTAGAAATGCGTAGCCGCCAATACTTTTGGTGACTGCGCTGCTGAAGAAAGAAAATAGTCTAGCATTGCTGTGAACATCCCAACACCATCATCGGCTGTAGTTCCATTTCCAAACTCGTCCAGAATGATCAGACTTCGTGATGTAGCATATTTCATGGCATGTGAGACTTGTTTGAGATCCAGTGCGAAGGTGCTTCCAGTACTGGACACGCTCTCCCGTGACGAGATCCGAGTCAAGATTTTGTCTACCGTGCCTATCACAGCTTTATCAGCTGGTACATAGCTCCCTATATGTGCCAAATAAACGATAGCTGCAACCTGTTTGATGTAAACGCTTTTCCCAGACTGGTTTGGTCCAGTCAACACTAACGCTTGGACTCGACGTCCTGGTGCCGCATTGTCATCGCCGATGAAGCAATCGTTGGGGATAAATGAAGGAGCCAGCAACTCCTGTAGCGGATGTCTTCCGCCTGTGATGTCAATGATGTTTTCAGTTGTCATCTGAGGTGCGTTCCAGCCATACTTTGTAGCGCCAATAGCAAGAGCAAGAAGGGCATCGAACTCCCCGCAAATGGTTGCAGCTGCCAAAAGCGTGTTCTCCTGGGCGATAATATCTACGGCTAGCTTCTGCATCACTTCGACTTCTCTATCTTCTGATTGTTAGTAAATCTGTGAGCTTAGTCGAGCGACACGAATCCTACCGCTGATTTGGGAGTATATATCTCCATACTGGTTGTCGAGATCTGTCATATGGCGATTTTTATAGTAAGCCTTTTCATTATCGACGAACGATTTCTTCCATTGGCCATCGTTTGTACATTCCAAATCAAATCCACCATTCGTTTGCTGGGAGTCTTGCTCGACTACAGTCAAAAATCCAAGCTGAGGAAGGAAAATACATGATTTGATATGCCGACGTGTCCACGTTGGCAAATCTTGAGTGACACTGTTGGCGACCTCTGTCAAGAGGCTATTCATGCCGTCGTACTGCCGTTTTAATGCATCCAATTCAACGTCAATGCCGGGCTTGACTGAATAGCGCTGCTGGAACTTGGTCTCGTCAAAGTTGACGACTCTATCAATCATGCTGCCTACCTGATTGAAAGCCAGTGGAGGAATTCCGTCGATAATCTCAGTTGTTGTTAGAACCAGTGTCGGACAAGATTTAGGCCACTCACTTTGCGAATAATACTACCCTTATTCTGGCCGGACAAAGCAATCGCAACTTCTCTGAGTTTGAGGGATTGAGATGCGAATCTTCTTAGTGTACCCTATACACCAATGTTGAATGATCTGTGAGAAGATGGAGAATTTATTCCTTTGTGAAGATGTGACATTGTATGCGCTATATTTCCCATTTTTCGTACAATGGAGACGGCTCGTCTTGTCTTTTCCTCGTTGTTGGGTTCCAGAAGCATGGAAATAGTACGTTGTCTGTCAGCGATGATGTCGAGGTTTGATGTAGGATTAAGAAACATGTGTCGGAGATGGGCTCGGCCCTGGGGGGTAGAAGCCAATGGATGGAGGAGACCATATATCGAGAGGTTCTCTTTTCCAGCCGAAGAGTCGACGCTCCAAGCTTGGCTATTTGGATGTGACTCGTAATTGATAATCTGTAAGGATAGGAGGGACTCCTCGCTGATAAAAACATGATCCACTAAGTTAAACATTGTAATGGATACCACATTAAACCGGTTCTCTGTGATAGAGCTGCTTAAAGACGATGCGAGTGAACGACGTCGATGTAGCTCTGTAAAAATGGCGCCTGCACAGCTTAACTGTTCTTATGAGTACTCACCTAGACATCAACTTTGACGTGATTTTCTACTCACAGATGCAACACTATCCAGGTCAATTAAAGAGCCGCAGCGGATCAGTTTCATGCAATGAGGCTCTTGGCGATCGGGGGTTTGTGGAGCTTGTATATTGTTTTCACCGGATTGCCTCTCAATATTTGATGGAGATGCAATTGGAAATGAGGAAACTCCATGAGGATATAGCGACGACAACTCTTCGCAAGCAAACATGTGCGAGAAATCAGAAGAGGACATTAGATGTAAAACAAGTCTTGCTATCCAAACACACAAGGAATTAAAATGATTAGCTTTATCAGATGCGGAATGCATAGGAAAATGCTCACCTTCGGCATTCCTCTCAACATGCTTTTCAACGAAGGCCAAGATTGTTTCCGGAACTCGCCGCGACATCAGAATTGTCGTCGCCTGCGCGAAATTGAGAAACTGCTCTGCTACATTTTCGTTCACCATAGGTATGTCATTCGCTATCTTGAGAACACCGTCGGCCGTGGAGAAGATGCTGCATCCCATCATCTTCTTGTCTCTTACGTCCATAGCGACGATGGACTCTTCGAGATCGTGGGTCCCGGCGTCTTGGTCGCACGCGACATCTTCTGCGGCTTCCATACTGAAATATCTCAATAGAGGGACTGGACTCGTACGAGGCGCGGACGTCTTTGGATGGGAGAAGTTGTTAGGGCATAGGATTAGTATATTAGTAGGTGCCTAATAGCGAGTAGACGATGCAACAATGAAAGGCAGGAGCGATGCGATTCTCCCCGTATCTCACTTATCGATAGGATTATGTTGCTTAGGCAAGAGACAAATACAATTCATCACCACAACCACTAGGAAACGAGAAGAGGAAAAAGAAAAGTATTCGAATGATAATTAGATCTGCGCCATACGCCCCCGACAAGACTGTAGCAATATTATCCCTCGCTGTTGAACATAGATAGGCACAGGCGCCCAGAACTCTGCGACAACGTCACCCGCATTATTTATAGGGATGATACGATCTCGTCCTCCTCCACGCGAATCGAGTGCTCCGAGCCCATCGCTTGTACCGTCGAGAGTGCCTTTTCCGGCGCGATTACAGCAAAGCCCCTATGAGAAGGTTAATAAAAGCTCCGAACTCTTAGAGTTGAGAAGAAACATACTTGATGATCGTGTAGACATGTGTGATTTTGCCACCAGCTTTGAGGATATTGTCCTTGACTTGGTTGACGAACGAATCTGGAGTGGAGGCGTCATCAAACCAAATGATGGCTGACTTCTTTTGATCAACAGCAGAGCCGAGTTGGAAAAGGCTGAGAGCCGCGACAAAAAACAGGCTGTACTTCATATTGGCTGAGGTGAGTGAGTAGTGCTGATGACAGTACCTGAGTCGAAGATGTTGCGATTGTCACCGGCAGGATGGAGACGAACCATTTGACACCATGCCCTTTATAGCTTAGTACTCTGCAATCGTACGACAGTGTTCATAAAGAATAAAATATTACCTAATCAATACTGAAAGAGAAGAAAATTAGAGTTTTGTTTTAGTTAGCTATGTTACGTAATACACACTATGAATATTAAATTCGCCACAATAATAATTTATTATATATAATTGAATAATTGAAGGCCTTTGATCTTAAAAGTATATAATTAAAATCTACATACAGTAGCTTATTTACGTTATTTTATTTTAATCGATTTCATCCAAGAAATCGTAGAAAAATAACAATTAAGAAATACGTAACACAAAATAAAGCGAATTCTAAAAATAGACATCTCCTAACCACCTTGTATCATTACGGAGTGTGGCGCAAGTGAAACGCGAAGCTGCCTCCAAACCCCTGTTCTCTGCCTATTGAAAGTCGGCTTGTGATTATCCAATATGTGTATATGCTAGATGTTGGTATTCGATTCCTTCCCCCCCAAAACACTATTTGGATACTTATTCAAAAACTACACAGAGGGGCTATTGTCGGCCGATGCTTATTCCAGCAAAGGCACCAGCTGTCGGGCCTAGTCCGTAATGTCGAGTCCGTGCTACGATTACGACGCATATCGCTTTGAGAGCTTGTGACAATGTCCTCCGAGCGGCCAGACGACGACCGGACGGTACGCCCGCCACCACTGGTTTTACAAGGCGCCAATTCGTCCGATAACCACCGCGAGCCAACGAGGACGAATAACGAACCTGGACTGTCGACCTACTGGCACCCATCGTATAGCTCGTCTTCTCATGATAGTATAAACTTCGATTCGCATATAGATCCTACGGCGCTGCAGGCAGCGCTTCCTCCCGATATTCCACCGCCTCTCTCGCAATCACCACACTTTGCTCCAGATTCATATCACCCGTTCGATGGAGGCTCGCAGTACATCGAAGAGTCAGCGAATCCGTACTATTCAGATTCTGATAGAGTTCCCCTTACGGCGGGAGTACAACCGATATCTGGCACCCATAACGATGACGCTCACGGAATCCTTGCTAGGAGCAGTTTCCAGACTGTTCGTGATGACGACAACGCTCCGATCCGCGACCAAGAGGGAAAGAATTTTGGACATGGTTCGAATTCGGGTTATCTATCCGCTGGCCATCAAAGTTATGGGTTAACACTGGATCCTGGAGACTTTCGCCTATCGCGATCACCGTCTACATCTGGAGCCTTTCATCGCGCCGGATCAATTGTGAGGGCTATGTCCCAGAGAGTTGTGAATCTTAGCGGAGAATCAGATATCACCGACCAAGGATCTTCACGTTATCGCTCCCGCTCCCGCTCCCGCGACTCGTCAAGTGAAAGACCGGCCAACCCAGCAACGACGACGTATGGCGCCGAATCGTATTATGGCCGACCGGCTTCTTCTCGGGAGGAGAAGGCTAGTCAGAACCTGTTCTTAACTACCGATATTCCACCTCGCGCCGCTCGCGCAAAACCTCTCAATCCCCTCAAGGGCAAAACATTGGGCATATTTTCTCCAGAGAACCGATTTAGATTATGGATGTGTGATATCCTGGTCAATCCATTTACTGAACCCTTTATCTTAGTCCTCATCATCGCTCAAACGATTCTGCTTGCAGTGGAATCCTGGCCAGACGTCTTCAGTCCTGGCAATGAGCGTTCAGAGCGATGGGGTGAAAACCCAATAGACTGGACTATGCTTGGGCTTTTCATCATATTCACATTAGAGATTGGTGCTAGAATTGTGGTTTCAGGGTTCATATTAAATGCGGCAGAATACAGTACCATTGATCGCAAAAGGGGCATCAGGGCAGCAGTTGAAGATCGATACAAAACCATTTTTCGGCCCGAGCGACAAAAGTCAACGAAGAGAGTTCGATCAACTCAACCTCAGGCCCCTGCTTTTGCCCGCTCCTTTACAACCTTGATGCAGGGCCCCCAGACTGGTCCAAAGACGATGGAGGACCAGCAACGCTTTCAACTGGCACGTCGAGCCTTTTTGCGTCATTCGTTCAATCGCATGGATTTCGTTGCTGTTGTCTCTTTCTGGATTACTTTCGGGCTAAGTATCAGTGGAACTGAGAACCGACGCCACTTTTTCCTCTTCAAAATGCTGAGCTGTCTTCGCATTTTGAGACTACTGGCTCTTACTCACGGCACTGCTGTAAGTGGTAGTCTATTTACTTTGACTTATTGTGATGCCATACTTATACGACATAGATTATCCTGAGAAGTTTAAAGAAAGCAGCTCCTCTCCTTGTTCGTGTAGCGTTTCTTATCAGCTTCTTCTGGCTCATCTTTGCTATCATCGGCATACAAAGCTTCAAATCCAGCCTTAGTCGACAATGTGTATGGTTGGATCCGTTAGATCCCACCAATTTGACAGCCTCATTCACCAATAGTATGGAATTTTGCGGTGGCTACTTGGATAATGCGACTGGAGCCACACAACCTTGGGTAAAATTCAGTACCCCTGGATCGCTAGACAACCTGGCCAGAGGAACTGCCGAAGGGAAAGGTTTCCTGTGCCCCAGAGGATCGATATGCCTGCAGCAGGATAACCCTTACAATGGAACTGTCAACTTTGATAACATCCTCCATTCCCTCGAGTTGGTCTTTGTCCTCATGAGTGCCAATACTTTCTCTGACTTGATGTATTACACCATGGGCTCAGATTACCCTCAAGCGGCTCTCTTTTTCGGCGCGGCAATCATGATTATGATGTTGTGGTTGACCAACCTGCTGATAGCCGTCATTACTTCATCGTTTCAGGTCATTCGTGAAGAAAGCAAGTCAAGTGCCTTTACGCTTGAAGCCGAACCGTCCTCACAGTCGCACGCGGACGAGCGGAAACGGAAAATTTCGCCTGCACAGAATTTATACAGGAAAACCTCGTTCTTCTGGTTAGTTGTTGTTGCCTTTGCGTTACTCAGTGAAGCTTGCCGTAGTGCATCCATGTCACATACTCGAGAAAAATTTATCAACGCAGCCGAGATTGTTGTCACTATACTTCTTGATGTTGAAATTATCATTCGAATTGTGGCCTTTTGGCCTAGGTTCCATCGGAGTTGGCAGAACTTATTTGATTTAGCTTTGGCTATAATCACTTCCGCGATTCTCATTCCTCCTATTCACAATACTCGGGTGTATGCGTGGCTCACAGTCTTTCAAGTCCTTCGAGCATATCGAGTTGTCTTGGCGATCCCTGTGACTAGAAAACTCATCTTGCTAGTGCTGGGAAGCGCGGCGGGTATTGGAAACCTTATGCTGTTTGTGTTTTTGATGACCTTCTTGGTGGCAATCTTAGCTTCACAGCTCTTCAGGGGACAAATCCCCGTTTATGATGATAACGGGAACTTGAATCGCATCTCATTCAACACCATATTCAACTCCTTTCTCGGCATGTATCAGATACTCTCCAGTGAAAACTGGACGGCGATCTTGTACTCGGTCACTGCTTATACTACAGCAACGAAAACGGCTTGGATTGGTGCAATATTTCTAATAGGCTGGTTCATTTTGTCATTCTTCATCCTGGTCAACATGTTTATTGCTGTTATTCAGGAGAACTTTGATGTGTCGGAAGACGAGAAGCGCTTAGAGCAAGTCAAGGCCTTTCTTCAAAGGAAGGAACTTGGGCGTACGGCCAATAATCTTACGCTGTCGACCATCTTCAGCTGGGGAAAATCCCGCCGCCGTAAGGATCCATTGGACTATGGCCCAGGCATGATGGAGATGCTTCTCAAGGATACCGTGGTACAGGAGTTCTTAGATGATGAAGTGGCCGACCCTCTCCGTCTTAACCCAGAGCACAGAGGCCCACCGCAACGGAGTACGACGAGACTGATGGGAGATGGTAGGCCGGGGTTTCTAAAGAAGATATGGTCCCGGATCCATAAGAGCGAACCCAACCCCTTTTACTCAAACATCCGCTTTGACGGTCCGAATGGCACCTTGGACCCTCGACAGATGGCTCGGCAGGCGGTAACAGCAACGTCGGCTCGCCGTAAAGCCCAGCGAGATTATCTCGCTCAGTATCCACGATACAATACCTCGTTATACATTTTCCCTCCCACTAGTCGCATTCGGCGATTTTGCCAAAGTCTTGTAGGCCCAGCAAGAGGCCTTGAGCGCTTCGACGGTGTCGAACCTAACAGGATAGCCTGGTACACGATATCGACTTTCATCTACGCCTCTGTCTTTGCAATGGTTGTGATAGCATGTGTCACAACACCGCTCTATCAGAAGGAGTACCGAGATCATCATCCTGCTTACATGACTCAATGGTATATCTGGACAGACATGGCCTTCGCTGTCATCTTCACAATTGAGGCTATCATCAAGATAATCGCCGACGGTCTATTATGGACGCCCAATGCATTCCTACGTAGCTCGTGGGGTATCATTGACGCCGTTGTGTTGGTTACGCTATGGATAAATGTTGTGACATTACTTATCGATGATGGTGCCATCTCGAGAGCATTGGGTGCTTTCAAAGCCCTTCGAGCCCTTCGACTATTGAATGTTAGCGACAGCGCGCGGGACACGTTTCACTCACTCATCATAGTCGGATGGTGGAAACTTTTAGGTGTATGAAGAACACTGTATTCCATCGACCCTTACTAGAGATTGCTAACACTGTCATAGGCCGCATTTGTGTCTATCTCTCTGCTGATTCCATTTGCCATTTACGGCTTAAATCTCTTCAATGGAGAGCTAGTGTCTTGCAACGATTCTGGCGACATATCTCTCCTATCCCAATGTTTCGGCGAATTCAACAGTACCCCTTATTCTAACGATTGGCCGATTTTGGCACCAAGGGTGGCAGCAAATCCATATTTCAGTTTTGATGACTTCGGTTCGTCGCTCTTCACCTTGTTTCAGATCGTCAGTCAAGAAGGATGGGTGGATGTCTCTTTTGCTGCTCAAGCAATTGTTGGTCGCGGTATGCAGCCACAGGATGCAGCCAATCAGGGGAATGCCATGTTTTTCGTTGTATTCAACCTCTTGGCAACTGTCTTCATCCTTACTCTGTTCATCTCCGTCTTTATGAGAAATTACACAGAACAGACCGGCGTTGCATATCTTACAGCGGAGCAGCGATCATGGCTTGAATTGCGAAAACTTCTTCGCCACATCTCGCCGTCAAAAAGCTCATATGATGAATCGGAAAACAAATGGAAGAAATGGTGTCACAAGCGAGCCATTGAAAAGAGAGGCAAGTGGTACCAAGCGGTTACTGTGGTGCTAGTCTTGCATCTGGCTTTGCTGGTTGCCGAGTTCAATGACGAGCCATCCTGGTGGACTACGACTCGTGAATACGTGTTTTTACTCTTCAACCTGATATACATCAGCAACATCACCATCCGAATTCTAGGCCTGGGTTGGACGCGTTTCCGACGAAGCTCTTGGGATCTATACTCTCTCGTAGCTGTATCAGGTGCTTTTATTGCTACTCTAGCACTATTGATTGCAGACGCTAGGGCTGATACATATGTGCAGCTACAAAAAATATTCTTAGTGGCCATCGTTCTCTTGGTGATACCTCGGAACGACGCGCTGGATCAGCTGTTCAAGACGGCCGCGGCCAGTTTGCCTGTGATTGGTAACCTCCTGGCCACCTGGTTCGTCTTTTTCCTTGTCTTTGCCATTGCAATGACGCAGACCTTCAGCCTGACCCGCTTTGGAGACAATGAGGGAAGCGACATCAACTTTAGAACAGTTCCGATGGCTTTGATCTTCTTGTTCAGAATGAGCCTGGGAGAAGGATGGAATCAAATCATGGAGGACTACGCCGGCATCGAGCCGCCGCTCTGCGTCGAAGCTGAAAGCTTTTTCGATAGCGACTGCGGTAGCAAGCCATGGGCCAGATTTCTGTTTGTCGCCTGGAATATTGTCAGCATGTACATCTTCGTGAATTTGTTTGTCTCGTTGATTTTCGAGAGTTTCAGTTATGTCTACCAGCGTTCGTCTGGCATGTCTGCGGTGGATCGAGATGAGATTCGAAGATTCAAGGAAGCCTGGCGGAGTGTAGATCCAGCCGGAACTGGCTATATCACCAAGGAAGCCTTCCCGCGTCTGCTCGGTGAATTATCTGGCGTGTTCCAGATGCGGATATACGAAGCAGAGGATTCTGTGAGGCAAATCCTGGACGATGTTCGCGAAGATATCAGGATGTCTCGTCATACCTCGATAGTCTCGATGGCTGCGCTGAATGACATTGATATCAACAAATTAAATGAGAGGCTCAGCCATTTGGACGTCAAAAAGATTCGCAAACGCCGTCATCGATTTAATATCTTTTACGAGGAAGTTCTTGTCAGCGCCGATCCCGATAAGGGAATCGCTTTCACTGATGTTTTAATGATTCTTGCTCATTACAATATTATCAATGACAGCAAGAGCCTAAGGTGAGTTCTTACCCCTGAGCTATATATGGAGCTCAAATTTGCTAATGCATGTACAGGCTTGAGGAATTTTTGCGGCGGCGAGCACGACTACAGCGTGTCGACGAAGGTATCCGACGACGGATCGTGCAAGGGTTCTTTGATACACTGTAAGTACAATTTCTTGGGTCCCTGACATATGTACGTGACCAGTGAGTTGACTAAACTGGCTCAGATACTGGTCACGCAAATTTAAAGCACACATGGAGCGAAAGCGAGCCTCACGCATGACAACCATACCGCAGCTTAGAATCCCGGACATTCTAGTTGAAGATGACGAAGACGACTCTTTCTCTGCACAGACAGAAGCGAAGCTGTCCCAACTCGGCACGGGTGCTGGTGAAGATGGCCACAGAAAGTCGGCCTGGCCTCCGGAGTCGATAGCAGATGGCGGCGCCATGCACAACCACCCCCTCGGCCTCCCTCGCGAATCGTTATCGGCAAACGAGGAGAGCGGAGGTATTTCGACATTCAGCTTCGAGCTTGAGATGCCAGATGTTCGGGAAGCGACGGTTGCGGAATTGGGACGCCCGGTAGACGATGGTAATCTAGACTCGGTCCAGGACATGCTGGACGGCTCAGTATGGATAGACAGCATCCGACGGAGTGCGACTTTACGAAGTACAGACAGAAGCTCATATAGATATGACGATTTACCCTAGTTATCGCTGGGCGATATAAATGGGGAAATATTGAGGAATACATTTTAGAATAAACAT
The DNA here is from genome assembly GCA_037893235.1 of Trichoderma afroharzianum. Classification (NCBI taxonomy): domain Eukaryota; kingdom Fungi; phylum Ascomycota; class Sordariomycetes; order Hypocreales; family Hypocreaceae; genus Trichoderma; species Trichoderma afroharzianum. The sequence continues at coordinate 169,029 of JBBLXW010000043.1, read as the reverse complement.
ATTTACAAGCGAGTTAATTTTGTTTAAACGTAATCTATCTAATGCATGAACCTCTTTGTTGTGAATATCTTTCTTTTGCCACTTTTTGCCTTACTCCCTTTCCCCACCCGTTGCTAGGATCTTGCTCCTCCCCCCTTTCTCATATTTTTTCACATCATCTTCATTTCGAATTAGACATTATCGTGTGTTGTGAATGTCCAGGACCAGAATGTCGTGGGCTCCCACCCGTGTCAATTCATCCATCACCACAGCAATCTTCTTCTTCTCAACCATTGAGCTCACGGCAACCCAGCCGTCATCCAGCGTTGTGATAGTTGGGGCTCGCTTTCCTGGGGTGATTCTTGTGGCTGCTTCGACCCCTGATCGTTCAATGTTGTATTGGCAAAGGACATATCGCTGGGCGGTGATGACACCACGTATTCTCGAGGCGATCAGATCGACCAACTCGGGGTTAGATGGTGAGCGGGACTTGATGAGGACGGCAGTTGACTGGACGACTGTGTCGATGGCTTTTAGTCCCGCAGCCCTCATGGTCTCTCCTGATTCTGCGACGAGTTAGTTACGATGCTGAGAGGAGAGAAAATGACAGCAAAGGAAGGCAAGCATGTCAAAAGATCAACTTACCAACAAGATCGACGATACCATCGGCGACGCCCAATGCGCATGCTGCCTCAACACTGCCACTCAGCTCAATAATTTTAGTCTGAAGCTTTCCAGAAGGTGAACCGCCGTTTGCCTTAGCCTCCAGCTGCGCAAAGTACTCCGCAGTCAAGTTCACGAAGCTCGTTCCAATGGTACGGCCAATGAGGTCTGCGCTGGTAGCGTACACGCCCTTCTCAGGAACCTGGACCTGGAGCTTGCACGAGCCAAACTCGAGTTCCATGATGCTCTCAGTGCCCGCAGCTCCCGCGGTGGCCGCAGAGGCATTGACGCCCGCATCGTGCTCCTTGACCTGATCCCATCCGGTGATTCCCAAGTCGACGCGGCCCTGGCCAACGAATGTCGGGATGTCGGCGGCGGGCAGGAAGATGAGGGCTATCGGGAGGTTCTTGACGAGGGCAATGTCGAGGCGGTTCTCTCTGCGGAATTGGATGTCGGCGCCTTCGAGGAGGTTCAAGGTAGCCTGGTTCAATCGGCCCTCTGCGGAAGGGGAGAAAGAAAAAAAAAGGTCAGCACCAATTACAGGATTTGGAGGAAATGTTGTTGCGATCAAGGAAGCTACTAACTTTTTGGCACCGCAAAGAGCAAGCGTCCATTGAGACTAAGACGAGAGAGAAGAGAACAAAGTTAGCATCTTTTATTTCCTCATACAGCGAAACAAATAAATTCCCAGCCAACGCCATATAATTGCCTTTAAGACTCACCTGTTAACGAGATCCATTGTTGCGACAAACGACGACGAGAAGTGACAAGAGAGAAACACTGTCGCCAATGGCCTTTGACGATGGAGGGGTGGGAAGAAAAGTACAAAGTAAGTCGTCAAAGCAAGTGGGACTGTCTTTTGCGACTCGAGTCATACAATTGAAAATGACGGAACGGATCCGATTCTCTGCCAGAAAGCCACTCGAGTCCAACATGGCCAAAAAAGCGCTAACAACGGCAATTGTTTCTTCGAGTCTTTCGGGGCCCTCCGAAACCGGTACCAAAAAGCGCACCAGCATGTCATGCAAGTCATCCATTGGGTTTTACTCCTACTAGATATTTCTGAACCCAGACATTTCCAACTCCACCTACCCTATCAGATGTCAAGTATCGGACATGTAGCAGCATAGGTATCTCGATAAGCCCGCAAATGGTATGTAAAACGCAATAGTATAGAATACTTTTGGAGATAAGTATGGTGTGCTTGCCTCTAATAAGCCCCAATCTGCCACATGTCAGTGATGGTAGGCTATCAGCTATGAAGCTACTGCACGGCGAATCTAGCGCTACGCCAACCAACAAGCCGCTCGCTCATCGTTCTTAGCACCTTGCTTGTCCCATAAAATGATGGTTGAATTACCTCGTCTTGCTTGTCTACATATCTGTATCTATGTTATAGAGAAAGAATCGAATGTCAATTATTATGTAACCATATTAATATTAATAACAAGTTGTCAATCATCTTATTGTGCAACGTTTATTACTTGTATATCAACCAGTGCTAAACCTATATATACCAGGCAAAAACATACCTCCATGTATCGGCGCGCTTTATAGCAGTATTTATATCGTGCCCCCGGGAACTTTTTGCGCCGTCTACTATACCGGGTCTACATCCCTAAAGACAAGACACTATACAGACAAAAACGGCGGGAGGGGGGGAAGATGGGCCCCTCGAGTCCCCTTTCTTATGACGACAAAAATGCCGGTACACCAGCCATCATCTTCTGTCTGCTGCTGCTTGCTACTGCTGCCGCGCAGTAGGGCTCCTCGCCCTGAACCATTCTACCATCCAATGCTAGAGAGAGAGAGAGAAAACAATAAGAAAAGACATGTGCGCTGCGACTAAGTCTCGCTCTAAAAGACGAAAATCAACAAGGCAATGATGCGCTGCGCTCTTCATGTTGCCATTGTACTCAATGTGATAAAAACACCCTGTCAAGTAAAATGTCTGAAGTCAAGTCATTTGCTAAGACGTGGGACAATTCCTCCACTTCGATTAGCTTCCCAACATCAATTTGCGTTTGTTCGACCTTGGATTTGGGGGCTAGAATGCAGGTCCTAGACCATTGCGTGATTGTCTCTTGCTGAAGCGGTTCCTTTTTGCCGGCGTGGGATCTTCAATGCTGGCTTGGCCTTTGCTCAAATGGTTACGTCCAGACCGGTCGCTGCCTGCGAAGCCATCTGAAGTGTTCCCCCTGCCAACTAGAGTGCTGGATGGTGTTGATACTGTTGACGACATCTCGCCAAAGCTGGCATCAGCTGCCAGCGTTTGTTGTGACAGTGCCATGTCTCTGGCCCTCTCTAGGCTTTCCACCCACTCTTCAGCGAACGCATGGTCGCCCCCTGAACTAGATGCAGTCTTTGTTTCTTCAAATGTAAAATGTTGGCCGCCCTAATCAATGTATGAGATTCATGATGACCAAGAAAATAATTGGAGGACAAGGGGGATAGATAGTCTTACCGTATCGAGACACCATACGTACTGGCCTTTGGCATCCTGATGAGTTTTCCATGTTGTGTCGGGTGCCAAAAGTGACAGCTCCTGCTTTGCTCTTTTCTCTTCACCCCCCGCTGGCGCCAACAAGACGCGACCGCTTGAAGTGACCATGACGAGCCTCTGTCGTTTTTTGGTCGTGCTTCCACCAAAGAATCGAGCCAGTTTCCTATGGCCCTCGTCGGACCCTTTCCCGTTGGATCCGTTGGGTATTGGTGTAGAAAGAACCATCATGTCGCCAAGCTTCAAGATGCGTTCGTTGTTTCGTGTAAGCACAGGAGACCACTCAATGTCCAATTGTGTCGGGGGTGGCAACTCTGTGATGATACGGGCAGGTCGGTTATTGCCGTTCACCGGATTGCCATGCGAGCTGTTTGGTGGCTGTGCTCGGGTGTTCGGGCTAGGGCTTGTCGAAAAGTTGTTGAGCTGGATGATGTTTGGTTCCTGGGCGGGTGGGACATAAGGACGAAGTCGTGGAGCTTTAGACCTCCACAAAGTTCTTCCAAAAGGCTGGCCGCTGAAGAACTCATGATTCTTGATATGCTCGATGGTGAGTCTCCTGGCGGGGTCAAGAACAAGGCATCGCTCCACCAAGTCTCGTGCCAAAGGAGGAAATCCCTGAGGAAATTCGTATTCCAAGTTGACAATCTTCTGAAAAGTCAGGTATTCGCTGCCGGCCTTGAAGGGTGGCCGTCCAGCCAGGAGCTGGTAGATGATACACCCAAAAGCCCACAGGTCGCTAGCCTTGCAAGCATTCTTGTGCGTAAGCAGCTCGGGGCTCACGTATTCGGCCGTACCAACAAAAGATGCCGCACGGCCGTCGTCGTTACGATTATCCGTGTCGAGTCCATCGCCACCATCAGCATTTCCGTCCTGAGTGGTTCGGGGGTCGTTGAGGAGCCTGGCAGTGCCGAAATCTGTAATCTTGACGTGCATCTGGTCGTCGAGCAGTACGTTTTCTGGTTTCAAGTCACGGTGTATAACTCCTCGAGAGTGCATGTAGTCAATGGCGTCGAGAATCTGGGCCCCATAGTATCTGGTACATTCAACATCAAACGTGCCGGTCCTCTTCAGCACGCCGAGCAGCTCGCCGCCATTGCATAGATCAAGCACGTAGTAAAGGGACGTCTCGTCTTGGAACGTGTAGTACAGACGCACAATGCCAGGGTGCTCGGTCAAGCGATTTAATGTGTTCTTTTCGATATTGACGTATTTGATCTTCTTCTCCTTGATGATGTGTCTCTTTTCTAAAACTTTGATGGCGTACTCCTTGAGTGTCTGGCGGTCGGTTGCTAGATATACGGTGCTGTATGAGCCCTCTCCGAGCACCCGTCCAAAGGAGAAGTCCCGGACTCCTTTTTTAATCTGTCGAACGACCGGACGACCGCTTTTGTCGAGTTCCCGGCGAACACCAACGGCAGCGCCGCGGTCCTTCCACTCTTCACTGGTTGTTGGGACGGGGGCATCGCCGGCAAATGCCTGAGATTTGGTACTCGAAGCAGCGCTGACCTCGCGTTGGGACGGCTGTCGTGAAATCGCGGGCTGGGGTGGGTGATGGTAGCGTGAAGGCGCCCTTTGGCTGGGTTCTCGGCCAAGGTATTGCGCCCCTGGACCAGACACGGCGTCGGATCCTGCTGCTGCATCGGAGAGCGTCACCCGCAAGCCGTCCGAGGAGTGTAGGGTGCGTTGAGGTTGGGATTGAAATTGAGATTGGGGCTGCGAAGCGTTCCTGTAAGCTTCGACATCGTCTGGGGGTGCCGACGGCTTCGGGTCGTCGTGGACAGTATCAGTAGCATCGTCGGGATTGGCGATTCGAAGCCCTCCGAGAGCCTGAGAGAGACTCAGGTCCCCATTCATCGTGACGGTCAAGGAGCACAGGATGCTCCTTGGGGATGGCGGACTCCCTACTGTATGAAACAGGGTGACGAATAAACAAGTACTCGTACAGTAGCCGCAGCAAGGCACGGGCAACCGTGTGCTAAGTCGCCTCTTAGCTCAAGAGTCCTTAATGCAGTGGATTCGGCCCTCCCTTCATCTAGTGCATAATCCCAGGTACGTAGCAGCAAAGTAGCCAGCGGCCTTACGAAATCTCCTAAAGGAGTAAGAGATGCTCCATATTCAATCTAACATGTGTATAAAATAATATTACCTTGTACTAGCACAGCTCAGGTCAGGTAGCACGGAGCTCGTATGTACTTGGTTGTAGTACCCAGGTAGGTAGGTACCAATATGCAGGGAGAGAAAGAGAAGAGGAAAAGCAAGAAAAAAAAAAGAAAAGAAAAAAAGGCATAAATGACATTTACTTGCATGAGCCTATTTCATGTATAATTACATCTGTTTATGATGCACAGCCCAGATTCAATGCTCCACATACATACGTAAGGTAGGTACGCATTTCGTTTACAAAGAACAGAGCTCAAAGTACTTGACATATATACACGTTTAGTAGTGGAATCTGTGGTAGTGATTCCCTGCAAGGATGTACTTGTGTTATCGCTTATCTTCATAGGTACATATGCTACCCTTATTGCCTTAGTACTGCTACCTACAGCCAGCTGCTAGACCCTCATGTGAGAGCCCCTCCTTACCTGGCAGGCTAGGTAAGGTAGGTCCCTTAGCTGTATTGTTCCGCCCCTAATAAAGTTTCCCTGCCTGCTTGCCTACCTAAGTACTACTTACACTTCGACACCTGCAACTCCAACAGAGCTCAACAACTTCTACCTTTTCATATCCCCGCCATAGACGAAACCATAGACGAGACCCCTCCCTCTGCGATCGATCCCGAGATATTCTACAATGAAGGATCCCTTCTTCATCCCGCCAATACCATGGCTGTCCGAGCTGGTACAGCCGTTCAGTGACCGATACGGTCTCCCTTCGCTGCCACTGCACATCCACGAAGTGCTGCTGTCTGCCATATTCTATTCACTCATTTTCTGGCCCATCTCGCCGATTTTGTCAAGATTAATAGCACCTCAACACTATTCCAAGTTATCTCGCAAACGACGACTCAACTGGGATGCTCACGTGGTGTCTTTTATCCAAAGCACCTTGATCAACATCATTGCCCTCTGGGTCATGGTAGTAGATCAAGAGAGAGGCAATATGGATCAGGAAGAGAGGGTATGGGGATATACCGGTGCTCTAGGTATGGTCCAGGCCTTGGCGGCTGGCTATTTCGTATGGGATCTGTTTGTGACCAGCTTGAACCTGGATGTGTTTGGGCTCGGAACTCTTGCGCACGCGATCGCAGCTCTGCTGGTCTACACTCTTGGATTTGTATGTCGTTTCTCCAAAGATGCATTGATGTTTCCTACTAACTATTCACCAGCGTCCCTTTGTCAACTACTACGGACCTACCTTCATCTTATGGGAGCTTTCCACGCCCTTCCTCAACATTCACTGGTTTTTTGACAAGGTCAACATGACTGGATCCCGCCCTCAGCTGTACAACGGCATTCTTCTGCTCTTCAGCTTCTTCTCTTGCCGACTCATCTATGGCACCTTTCAATCGTTTTGCGTATTTAGAGACATATTCTCCGCTGTCAATGCTCACCCAGCAAAGGCGTTTTCTCAATCGCCCGTCATGATTTATGCGACGTCAGAGACCACTGTCCCCTCTTGGCTTGCAACATCATATCTCGTGTCAAATCTCACTCTCAACTTTCTCAACTTTTACTGGTTTATTATGATGATCTCGGCTGTTCTCAAACGATTCCAGCCCAACGAGAAGCACGAGACGGCTACAGAAGCTGAAGTGGACTTGTCTTCGGTTGTCTCTGGAATCTCTAGGGGCCCAGAGCCGCAGCGTCGGAAGCAGGAGAAGTCTTGAGACTTGGGGCAGTGTTTTTTGCCTTGACTTCCGTATGACTGTTATGACGTTTATCGATTAGGAAGAGATGATGCCTTCATGTGTTTGTGTCATGGGGTGGTGCGGTCAGGCGACCTAGACGGCTACAGGTATGAGACATGGTGCTGGTGCTATGCTATGCTATGCGGGGGGGATTTCTTGCCAGTATTGGGGTTTCAAATTATGGGAACGCTGTATGGTGATTGGTTAGACTTTTTTTTTTATATTTTTATCCTTATTTTTTATTACTGTTATTATTATATTCTGTTTTCAAGACGGACGGCCGGAATGTCTCACGTTGGGGTTTAACTGTTTTAATTATACAGCTACTGGTTATATAGTGCGTAATATATCAAATTTTAGAATTATTTTTAAATAAACTTCTTTATTAACATATATTTAACCTGCTACACTTTAAAAAACAAAATACACCTGTCTCTAAATTAGTATAATGATTAGTCATATACGAATATCTTAGTCTTGGCCGCACGCGTCGATACGACTAAGCCCTTTCCGAGCAAGGTAATATATAAATTCCAACATAAACTCCATCCCAACCAAGCACGCGCCAGGTTCCCACTAAACACCTTCATCTCTTTGACCCAAGACAAGACAGCCTCGAGTGGGATACTGCTATCCCGCTTCAGGGCTAGGCAGGCCGCTAGAGTCCTGCATCCTTACCTGACTTGTATGCTCCGAGTCTGTCACTTTGTCTGAGAATATCCACAGGTACAGGTAATGCCAGCGTCGGTTGACCATCCGACCTCGAAACCATGAACTCGGCCTATGGCTCTTCGGATGCGCCCCGGCAGGCGCCTATCGGAGGCCATGGCTCTGTGCCGTCTCTCCCTCCAGTTGTAAGTCCCAGCTCGGCGTCAAACTCCGCGTCTCTGGACCATCTGTATCATCACCAGCCGCGCCATCCACTTCCTACTGGAGCTGGAGCTGGAGCTGGAGCTGGACCCCATTCTCCGATCCAGAGTCAAGCTCCTCCACACCTGCAGCCTCACTTTCAACCTCACCAGGGCCAGGTCCAGGTCCAGGTCCAGGGCCATCACCACCAGGAACGAGACCACCAGCTGCCGCCACCCATCAACGCCTACAACACACACCCCCAGCAAATCCAGCATGAGCCTTTGCCACCGCGGGTGCTGGACCCTGCGTCCAACGAGCAGAGAGATCAGCAGCAGCAGCAGCAGCAGCAGCAGCCTCCTCCTCCTCCTCCTCCTCCTTCTCTTCCTCCTCAGCATGTGCTCGAACGCCAATCCGGATCTCGCGAATCGTTCAGTGCCTTGATCCACGCCGAGGGACAGCAGGTTGGGTCGGCAAGTATGCTCGTTCCATTCTCAAAGAGCGACGAGCTTACGGGTCGCAAGTACCAGTTAGTTTGCCTCAACGCGCTGCTATTCTTTTTGATCCAACGCAGCTAATCCAGCTTCCAAGCCTTGATGTAGTCCAGCAGCCTCGACGAGCCCGCATGTGCGGCTTCGGTGACAAGGTCAGTTGCTCTTGGTCATCTCTCATGCATCGACTTCCACCAGACTGCTCACAGCCCCATAGGATCGACGGCCAATTACACCACCGCCCTGCGTACGGCTTGTCATCACCGATCTCGCTACCGGAAAGGAGATAGACTGCAAGTATGTACAGCCTAGTGCGGTCTGATATGTCGACAAGTTTAGGCTCATTCTAACCTATTCAATCTCAGTGATATTGACCATTCCATGTTTGTACTCAACGTTGATCTGTGGAACGAAGAGGGCACACGCGAGGTCAACCTCGTTCGCTCTTCCACAAGCAGTCAATCAGCAACCGCAGTATCGTATCCATATACATCCATCACAATTGCAGATAGCTCGCACTCGACATACGGCCAAAGTATCCCTCCTCCGGGTCGCGATGCCACTTATAGCCTGCCACACACCGCAAACTACCCCCCGGAATATCAGACTCAGCCTCCTCAGGCTCCCCAGTCTACTTACAACACCCAAGGTACTATGTCGCGAAGACTGCACATCTTGTATTGATAATTTGCAGACCATTCTAATCAAAATTTTGCAGGCTCTGCAGCGTATCAACCTACCACATACGGCCCCCCGACACAGTATTTCCCACGGCATCAGACGTATGGCTCGGATGCGGGGCTCCCTGGAACAGCTTTTGGAGGATATATGGATCCAAACTCCCTGACGAAAATGGCCGTGGTCGGTGGCCAGCCTCAGGGCATGTTCACACGGAACCTCATAGGCAGCTTGGCCGCAAGCGCCTTTCGCCTCACTGATACAACGGACCATCTCGGTATCTGGTTTGTCCTGCAAGATCTCAGTGTCCGAACAGAAGGACCATTTCGGTAAGACGGTTCCTTGACGCAGCTCGTACAAGTGGAGATGCTAACTCGCCTGCATAGCTTACGATTCTCTTTTGTCAACGTTGGCGCTCCCGGAGGGGCTGGCAAGGTCAATACAGGAAGGGCTCCGATATTGGCGTCATGTTTTAGCGAGGTGTTTAATGTTTATTCCGCCAAGAAATTCCCCGGAGTCTGCGAAAGCACGCCTTTGAGCAAGACGTTTGCCGCTCAGGGCATCAAGATTCCCATTCGCAAGGATGCCAATGGCAAGGGTGGAGACGGGGAGGATGATTATGTCGACTAAAGTCTTGCATTCCCTAGTACGAGTATGGCCAACAAATCTGTTTAATATTTTTATCGACTTAACCGACAATGTTCAATATTCACATGAACGTGGAACGTTCACAATACAGGGGCCGTGGCCTATACGGAAACAGGCTGGCCCTCGTGAGCAGAGTTCCAGCCCAGGATATCATTACGACGGATACAAGAAACATGCTTATTGAGACAAGATCAGTGATATTCATTCCCACACCGCCATATCAAAAATTTTCTCCATTGAACCCTTCGTGTATATACGGTTACTTTGCTCTACAAGCCAAAACTATCAAGCAATGATGCAGCGTCTGGCTCGTGAAAAGTCGAGGGCGGCGCCACAGGACGCTTGACCTGTTCCCGCTCGCTCAATATCTTTGCGTGTAGCTCCGATGTGTGGAGATCATTGACAACGAGCGAGCTTCTTCGTCTTAGGAGCGTTAGTGGGTTCATGTCGCCTCCGAGTCCAGTCGTCGTTTGCTGTTGGAACTCCCACGTTCGAACTAGTAATACCCTTGTCAGCTACCTGGCCAGATTCTGAACAAAGAAGAGGAAGACGTGTATGTACCTAGGCTAAGGCCAAGAAGATCGCAACCCATACGATCATAAAGCTTTGCGCTATGAAGAACAAATTCCCACTCCACCTTGGGCGATACTTTGGACGCTCCTCGCAGCGTTTGCAGTGTTTGCTGTCGCAGCTGGGAATAAAGAACGACTAAAGCTGGATCATCCGTTAAGAAAGATCGAGACTTTAGATCCGGCGAGGAAGGTGTCTCAAGGAGGGTATATATGGGAGTCTAGTATATGTATGCGTTAGTCCTTGCACTTTACCGTAAACTCCGAATCACTCGTTTCAATTGGCAATACTCACAACAAGCGCTCTCACTGCCATGTCCTTTCTGCCTAACATCCAGAATGCCCAAGATGCGAGCCAGCGGTTGCCCTCACGCGATGCGACTGTCAGCACTTCTTCGTGCAATAATTTTCGTAATACGGGCCCATCATTGCCCTCGTATACGCGAGTGATTGCAATGGCCAGCTGTAGGTCTTTCAATTGACGAAGACAGACCTCAACAGCATTTTCCAGCTTATCAGCCAACAGAAAGAAGGCAGCCGCATATTCTGTTCGTTGTTAGAAGTATTCCATCAAAGTCTTGGTATATCAACTTACTAAACCGTCGCTTGCTCAATAGCGCATACGCATTTTTCAACGCAGCTGTACGCCATCTGGGCTCTTCGAAGTCGTGACCCAAGAACTTTTGAGTTGTGGCTTGCTCTTTATCTCCCCCAGCCATTCGCCAAAGTCCCTGCAGTATCGTCTTCTTACGAAGTGCAATGTAGAACAAGCTGCATTCCACCGGGCTTCTATCACCGTTCTTGGTGTATTCATTTCTTGCGACGGCCTCGAATGTTTTTTGCTATCCAATGTTAGCATTTCTACTTTAACTCCCTGAGCCAGTTCACAAACCAATTGCTGTGTGTCAGTGAGCCACATGAATATACCGCTTTCTCGGGCGTTCTCCCATAGCAAAACGTTGTGGTTCTGTCGAGACACAAACTCTGACAGAATATCCTGGCTGCCAGAATGATACGCCCAGTTAATCTCTCTCCAGGAAAGCTGTATCTCATTGGTGCGCCCCTTTCGAAGTGCGTGCTGTCGGAAAAATAGCATAAAACGAGCCCCATTCTCGTCTATCGAGCGGCGCTCTCGCTCCACCAATGCCACACACTCAATCATGTCTACCAATTGAATCTGCTCATGGCCTGAGAGTTGGGGGATACCCAGTTTCGTAAGCCGTTCGTTGATTGAAGTGGCAGTCTCCTCGGTAAAAACTTCCTCGTCTTCTCCCTTTGTTGTTGAATCTAAATAACTGAACCCCTTATGGGATGCTTGGCTGCTGTTTTCCTGTACAAATGGTTAGCCGAACGCCTATATACGCATAAATAAGAATGGATATATCATACAACTTCCGGTTGGTAAAACTCTTGCAAGTTAATTCCCAGGTAATCATCCACGGATTCTCCCGGAACAAGAAACTTCAACGTCTTATGAAGCTCCACAAGAATTCGTCGCACGAGCTTGTTCCTTCCTGCGAGGATGCATTGACTAAGAAACTGCGGGTGGAAAACGGGGAGAGGTCCGTTAAATCTCTGTACAGCCTCGAAGAGATCCCATGTTCCATCCTGACGATGAGGCAGTCTAAGATCAGTCGTAAGTGCTTCCTCGGCACTGACGCGTCGATCATAGACGAATAACTGGTTGCCCGCTCCAATAAGTAGATGGCCATTACCAAGCCATGTTGAGTCTCCGATCGGATGGGGTGTCAGTTCACGGATGCTAATCTCGCGAATTGGTGCCCAAGCGGCGCCCTTATTCAAGTAATCAAATCGCATTTGAGACAGGAGAAGAACACGATACTGGAATCCAACAGCCAATATCGATTGAGCATCCGGGGTTGAAGTCCAATCAAGATCCTGGATAGCATCTTGCGAATGATAGTCCTCGTCGAACTCGAGACGAGAGCCACCAACATCCCATATGGCAAGAGTCGACCTATTTGACTTTACAATTGCAACCTTTTTGAGCATACTACCGCTAGTCAATGCTGGTTCTGAGAATCCCGTTTCGGCATTACACGTTGATAGCCATCCAATGCTCTTGTGTTCTAGGTCAACGCGAGCTGTCCAGAGGTCGATTCGGCCGGTATGAGTACAGGACATGGCAATATCCCGGGCAAAGACGTCTAGAAATCCAGATGTTACGGGACCAGAACCCGCAGGATCAACAGGAATAACATACTTCAAATCATCGTCAGATTTGATATCAAACTGGCAAAACTGTTCAATGCCCGCTCCCAGGGTACTTGTTGAGTCCTTGGCATAGTTTGGGAGACTGAGCTGCCAGACAATCCCATGCCCCTTTGATGTTATCATGGCCATATGTGCAGTTCTATAGTTTGCATCCTGCGGCTTAGGCAATATGATGAGACAAAGAGGGTTACCCGGTGTGTCATACGTACACTCGGCGAGTATACTGCCCTTTCCATGCCGGCAATCCCACAGTGATATAACATTCTTCCTGTGTAAAACGACAAATCGGCCTTGACGGAGAACGCATATGCGGTGAATATGGCCAGCCTCTGGAATTATGCTGCGGCGACGGAAATCAAGAAACCCATGTGAAGATCCAACCGGATTTGTTGGAGAGTGATCCCAAACGACGGTTTCGCCATCACTTGTTCTCGATACCGCCGCTCGGCCACTGAAATTGCGCACTATTTTTCTGATTGAGGCGGAGTGGCCCGACCATATTGAATGAAGCAGCAATCGTTTATCATTCGTGGTGGGGTCAAACAAATCTGCAGCGCTGCATTCGAATATGGCTATCCTGCCATCGAAAACGTGAAGTAGTATCCGCAGTTGTCCATTTTTTCGATTGCAGTATGTCTGGATTTCCACATGTGACAAATCGCTCGAGGGTAGAAGGCTAGAAAGATTTTCCAGTCCCGGCGATATTGTCTGCGCAATGTTGAAAATTTGACGATCGTCAGCCAGCGTACTACCGACATTCTCCAGAGCCCAAGCAGTCAAGAAGCCCGACCGATTCATGGCAAGGCATATCTCAGGGCTCCTGTTCGCAATGGCTACCAAATGATCCAATGCTACATCATCAGTGCTGCTGTCATCCGCCATTCGCTGTTCTATGGCCCTTTCCACGGAAGCTGTGAAATCTCGTCCATCGATGATACAAGCCAACCATGGCTCTTGTGGAAGGGTGCCACTTGGCATTGATTCGGTGACGTTGATTTTCCCCCAAAGCTGCCATTGCCAGCCATTTGCCGTATCGACTGGAATCCATACACGTACATGGCCATCTAAGCAACTGGTGTACAAGACATTGCCCGACGTCTGTTCAACATGGAACGGCTTGCGCCATCTGATGCTTGTAACAACGTCTGGGTGAGGCAGGTAGGCCAAGTCGAATCGGACGTCATTAGAGCCATAGGTCAAGCGGCGCCAAACTTTGGTGAAGTAATCGTGGTCGGCGATGGAGGCGATATAGGCCGAGTCATACGATAGTGTCGCGGTTTTCGCAGGGCTAGGAAGCCATTGCTCCCACGAGCGCCCGGGGTGCTCCCCAGTGCAGAATAGAGACAGGTGGTTGCCTGCAACTAACAGCTCCTCTGAGCTGCCCCAAGACAACGCGCATATTGCTCCAGCGCCATCCTGAGGAACGTCGAAGGTGACTTGGAGCGCCCACTGTTGAAATGTGAGCTCATATCTCATACATCGCAGATGATCAGAATAGTGTGACCTTTAATGCATCTTCTTGCAGCCCTTCCAATGGTTTGTAGATTCGAACTTGTGTCGCTGTGCTCGTCGCGATTTTGCCCGTCAATTCGTCAATGGCTATTGCCTGCAGCGGTTCGTCATTGTCGTCGTAGATCGTTTGAAGTATCGTCTGCAATCCATCGAGGATGGTAAATGCATTCCCCGTAATGTATGCCTTTGTGGTTGGAGGAGCACATGGTAAGCAAGCTGCTGCTGTATCGAGAGGTCTCGAGCTTGGAGCTCCGAGCTTCAGGGATAAGACAATCTTACATTCAGGTGTAAGTTGTTCCAATAACCAATAGCCAGACCTTGGAGTCTTGACTGCGGCTTACCCGGCAGGACGATGCTCATGCTACTGGGAGACGAGGGTCCAGTAGGCTAGCGAGAGGTTGTCCAGATGTAAGCTCGAGGATTGCGATGGCAAGCATGATAAATGCGCAGGTTCATGGGTGAATCCAGATGACGTTGCGACAGGCCAACCAAATCATGGCGCGTTATTAGAGCTTAGTTTAGTTGGTAGGGCGTTGCAAAGCACTGAAGGTCCGTGCTCCGCATACCTCAGGTACACCGGTCTAGGTACCTATATTGGGGTCAATATCTTCAAATTATACTTCACATGCAAACTCTACATCTGTCGCTTTAACAGTAAAACATTAGGTAGAACGTAATTAAGCGGCACAGAAAGACTTATGCAAAATATGATGAACACCAAGTTGTTAATAGTCAAGGTTTGTATTCCATAAGAGGGTACTTGAAAACACACTCAATCTTACAACACGCCGCAGGTACCGAGGTAGCCTGCTTAGCGCCTCGCTGCGTCGCAACTCTGCCTCCATCTCAAAGCGGACACACTGAACACCAAAAGTACCCTTGTACCTCCCCGGCGATGCCCTCTCTCGCAAAGACAAACCGGCCCCTCAAACTTTTTTGTTTGATGCTTCCAACAATCCAAACCCTCGCTAAACATGTCCAACCCATCCCAGCTCTTCCTGCTCGCCGACCACATCAAGCTCTCCCTGCTTGAGTGGCAGCGCGCCCAGTCCTTGAATCCCGACGACACCTCGCTCAGCGGTGACATCTCGCGCTCGTTTGACCAGCTTCGTAATGGCATTGCTTCGCTAGACCAGGAGAGCGCTCGCCTCCAACAGGCCGGCGATGAAGCGTCCGTCTTTCCCCCTTGAATTGTATAATTTGCCTGCTTTTTACTGATTCTTAAAGCAGGGCCGCACAACCTATTACGGAATCTCTTCCGGCGCTGCACAAGCAGTACGACGAGTTAATATCTCAGTACCAGTCGCTCTCCAACACGCCCTCCAACCCGCCATCCGACCAAGACGCCAGCGAAGAGGCGGACCCAGCTAACAGATCCAACCGCAAATCAAAGACGGTACGATTCAGCGAAGCTCCCCCATCACCAAACCAACAGCTATACGGACGCTACACCGACGATCCGAACGCCTCCTCAGAGTCCATGGGATACAGCGACCATGCCAATGGGCTGTCAAATCAGCAAATCCACGAATACCATTCCCAGATCTTACAGGAGCAAGACGACCATCTTGATCGCCTAGGGGCGTCCATCGGCCGGCAGCGGGAGCTCAGCATGCAAATTGGAGATGAGCTGGAGAGCCACATGGAACTTCTGGATGAAGTTGACCATGCCACTGGTCGTCATCAAAGCCGTTTAGATCGGGCAAAGAGAGCTTTGGGAAAGGTTGCGAGGAGCGCATCGGACAACAAGCAGATGGCAATCATCTTCATCCTCATTGTTATTCTTGTGCTATTGATTGCTATTTTGAAATGAGTTTACAAGACATGAGTAACTGCCGGGTTATTATACAAGGCTGGCGTTGGCGTTGAGGCATTCTGCCTTCTTCCGGTTGCGATTTTTGGGATGCTTGTGTACGGCGCACACCTAATTTCCTAGGTCTCTGGCACTGATAATCACCATATGTGTTTGAATAGGATTTTATTTTTATGGGGTCTTTTTTTTTTCCTTTTTTCCCACAATCTAGGTGTGTTTTCATCCGGAGCGGATGTGCTACTATATAAATAGGTATGATTATTGGTCTTGCAATCTAGAATTCTCTCAAAAGACGCTGAAGAGCCATCAACGAATCACATCACCCTCTTTGTCAATACCCTCAAGACTTTCGAGAATACTGCTGCCTCCTAGCATCCCTGTTCCTCCCCCTGGCATCTTGCCTTCGTTACCCCAGATTTCGTGGAACTTGACACTCTTGTCGCTCGAGGCAACAACAATGCATCCCTCGCGAAGTTTCTGATCGTGTTTCATGGCCTTCGTATTGGCCGGCCACCGAGGATACGAGATGGCATACAATGCTCGAAGATCTCCGTCCCATGGGATCGCTGCCACTTGCCTGCATTCTGGCCAGCTGAATACGGCTATCCGATAGGGATGTTCGGGCTCTGTATAACCAAAAGTAGCGGCAATTTCGCGCCTGGTCGACGACCATATGAGGGCCGTCACCTGAGCTGAAACTGCGATTGTAGCCAAAGCTGAGCCTGAAGTTGTATGGAAGAAGTGGATGCATTTATTATTAGACCCACCACCCGTTGCAACCAGTCCTTCGCGCCATGGGCAGAATGCAATGGCCTTGACTGCAGCTTTGTGTATCCAGCGATGTTTCTCGGACCCAGGGCCCAACCTCCGAATCGCCATGGACGATGACCTGGCAGGTCGAGCGCTGGCTGCATCCTCCTAGTTAATGGCATGATTTTGCTTGAGCAGGCGTTCCTTGGTGCAGCCGTTGGCCAAGTGCCATCCTGACCATCGTGCGCTGTTTTGAATAGACTCTTGCTTCTCGATGAGCACACTGTCTGTATCAAAGAGACAGCACAAGTTATCATTTCCACCAGAGGCGAAGAATCTCCCGTTGGGTGACCAGGACAGGCCGCATATTTGCTGGCTATGAAGTGAAACTTTGGCAATAAGATATATGGTCCCTGGCCAAGTGTCTCGTGTAACCTCCCAGCCCATTGGCCACTCTACCACGTAATAGTATATCACGCCAGTGTCATCACCAATGACCAAATCCTCGGTCTGAACAGCGATTCCAGGGTTGAATGGGTTTCTGGAAGGCCTCGGGGTGGTTATCGGCCTCCAGCTCACGCAAGACACCGGGAAGGGCTGTTGCACCTGGAAGCGAGGGAGGGCGTCATAAGTGGACTTGAGCACCAAGGTTCCGTCCGATCGTCCTATAGCCAGAATACACTTTCCTCCTTGAACTGACGAAAATGAAACGGATGTAAGCCATACATGAGATGCAGCAGATCCATGGATAGCTCGAGGCCCTGACCCCTTAGACCAGATGTATAGGATATTTCCTAGGCCAACCGCAAGCTTTTGGCTATTTGGCGAGTACGCCAGAACAGAACAGTAGAAATCATCACGCAGATCCGGTGCATCAAGGACTCTTGCACACGTTAGCTGGACTGGACAGGTTTGTAAATCAGAGAAGTCGAATACCTAAAAGGAGCTGCAGGAAGAGATCGACTTGGCAGTGGGTTACAATTGCCTAACCAAAGATTAATGTGTCGTTATTTTGAGTAAGACAGTGCAACCTTGGCCTCATACCAGGAAATTCATCTGAACCGTCGTCATCATCAGTACGTGCCCAAGAAGCAAGCTCCTAGTCTGATAAGAGCGGCATCGTCCGAGTTGGGAAGTCAGGGATCATCGGACTCCCACGAGTAAACTCCAGTACGCGGCGGATGCGGTCAATCCTCAGTGCAGACGCAACGCGGCCATGATAAAAGCGAAAGTCATCGCGGCGGTTAGGCTTTGCTGTAGCCACGGACATGGTAAAGAGACGAGCAGTCGTGCCGTTTGAGAGTGGGCGGCGGCGGCTGCGGTCCATCTCAGGCATTGTAGGAGCAAGGCCACCTACTCTCCATACATTGCCTTGGCTGGCCTGTCTGGTTCCTGAACGGATATTTGACAATGCACCCCCACCTATGGATATCAAGTCAGCAAGTCAACATCCTCAGCCATGTTCCCCCCCCCCCCCCCCCCTTTCGAGTTGGAATAACCTTGACTGAGTGGGTGGCCAACCAGTGCCATGTGGGCTTTATCCAAGGCACGGGCTGGAGGACGTTGGGGTGCGGAGAATTGAGCCAAGGAGACCCCTTTTCTTCTCAATAGTTTCTCGGCTGGTGAGAGATCCTGAAGCGGCTTTGTCGTCTGATACACCTGCCTGCTAGACTCATCGCTATCCCGTCGGGGGACAAATCTATCTGGAGTACGTGGACCTCCAGTGACGCATTTCTGCTGAGAGAGCGGTATCTTTGCGTCATCTTTGCAATCAGGCTGCGGGCTCAGCTGCTGCGGGCTCCAGGCAAGGAATGGACGATAACGCGTGGGAGTTGAACACGGGCTCTGGTTCGATCTGACAAGGCGTGTTGATGCCGCCTTCTTCGCTCTTCCAGCTGACAGCCCTGGGCTATGGCGAGATCCAGCCCCGTCAAGATGCGAAACATAATCGGCTTTAGGGTGGTGTGGTGAGTCGTCTAATGAGCCATATCCAGAGTCAGACCTAGGAAATAGGCAGGTGACATTTGGCACACTCCCGCCTTCATGCCGATCATAGCCCGCATTGTTCGTCGTCTTAAACTCAGGGACCGTAGAAGAAGTCATGGCACGAACCGACCGCTGCTAGCCGGCCCACTTGATGCAAACCCCAGTCCGTCCAGTTAGGTGAGGTCGAAGCTGTCTAGATGATACTGCCAAATACACACACGGAACAGAATATTTCGGCCACCGAGATCCAGTTCATCGAATGGTTAGTTCTGTAACAATACAAGGGCCGCGAAATACCGATCGCCCAACCTGCCACCGGTTAGTACATCGTCGTCGACCACCCAAGATATCTCTGGTGGAGATGTTTATAGGGAGAGAGAAGAGGCTTACAGCCAAGAAGAGACATGTTGGCGACTGGAAGATAGAGTTAGCTGTATGCGTATGGCGTTCCTGCCCTCGCTACCATCCAATGTTGCATTTGCTACTGCGTCTTTTGTTTATTGATTGCAACAAGAAACGCTCGTCATTGGGGCAGCCTGCCATTCCTGCGCATCTCTTGAGGGGAGAGAGGTTAGGAGGCTAGCTAAAGAC
Source organism: Trichoderma afroharzianum (assembly GCA_037893235.1). Lineage (NCBI taxonomy): Eukaryota > Fungi > Ascomycota > Sordariomycetes > Hypocreales > Hypocreaceae > Trichoderma > Trichoderma afroharzianum. Next base: position 149,915 of record JBBLXW010000043.1, on the reverse strand, counting down.
GGAAGGTAGGCGGTGGCAGTATCTGATGATGGTGTTTTGGGCACCGATAGGGCATATCAGGCGACTCGTCTTGTCTACTACAACGAGAGCAACTTTTTGGAAGGACATTCTGGGTAAATTCATAATAATTGGTACTAAACCCAATGAAATCTGCATGCAGCCTATCTGTTTAGTAGGTAGTGGATATTTGACTCTTTGCTTGTCCACATGAGGTTTATACTGGGAAACCCCATTTGTTGGCCTATTATCTGATTATTTCGGTTCATCATAGGTACAGTGCCGGGTAGACACGTGCACACAAGTCTGCACCTCTTGAAGACACACGGAGCGAGGCTTACGCGTGCTCTCTCCAGCCCTTGAGGAGGCTCGGTAGTTTAATAACCGCCGAGTTCACAACTTGGAAGGTCGATTGTAAATTACAGGGTTGCCCAAGTGCTATTCAGCGCCCCGCCTCACAACGGAATATTAGTATTTTACCTTAATTACTAGCTTATATTGAATGCTGATTCGCGCGGTCAAACTACCACCGTTGGTATTCTCCGCTTGACACACGGGCGGCCTTGCCAGTCACGACGATTCCCCATTGGGTAGGTCACAACTTCAACACCCAGTTAGTCAGATCACGGAGCAAATTCGTCTCCTCCACCAAGGACTGCTTGCTCCTTGTCGATATCAGCGGATGTCAGCTAGTGGTGTTTCATTTCGTAGAATTATCTGATGTTTATTTCTTATGCTTTCTTTCTCGAGGGGTTCGGGTGCGTGCCGAGCATCTCCTTGTCAGTCCTGGTAGGGCGTCTGGGATGCTTACCTACTGACAAAGGTTAGTAGAAGGCAGCCTGTGGTAATATCGGTCGGTAGATGCATAAGACAATTCAAAGATGATGCCATTGAGAGTTATCTACCACCCATCCTGTAGAGGTATATCCATGGATATCGATAGTTGCTGCTTCTCGCCGGCTGATAGTAGGTAGGTAGGTAGTACTGCCCCCCGCGTATGCATGCCCTTTAAAGAGAAAAGAGCCGTAACCGCCCTGCTAAGGTCCCCCGTGGGGTTGTTCCGCAGAAGATGACAGCTGGATTCTTTCTTTCTCTGGTAGCCAATGTTACGCCCGTACTACCAATATTTTGTCGAGTACTCGTACTAGTACTACCAGGTAACATGACGCGAGAGCTCAGCATTGTATACACGCATGTACCTCTAAGATGGAGATGCAGGGGAAGCAATTCCTTGGCCTCGGAGCGCTTATCCAGGCAGGCCCGCTGTAACCCCATTATCTCCTGCCCAAAACGGCAAAATCCAACTACTTCCTCGGCGTGATATGGAAATCGAGTCCCTCTAGCACCTCTAGCAGGATCACGCCCGCAGTCGAGAATTCCAGCAGAGAGCGGCAGATAGTCGAGATACCACGTTGTAACAACAATCTCCAGCCAGCCGCCGTTCACGATAAGCTCCATCCGTGCATATGCACCTTTTGAGGAATCGCAGCTGCTGCAGAGGGGCATCACCAGATGCGCGAGATGCACTTACATGTGCCCCCTACCCAGTCCAAGTAGGTCCGATCAATGGGATGCACCTTGAGCACATGGTGGCTTTCCGCAATCTGTAGCTCCATCAGCCGGCGCTTCGTGCCTGGCAGCATGACCCCTGCCTGAGACATTCCCTCCCCCCGGGAAGCCGGATATCGCCCAAAAAGCATATGAGAGCAACTGGCTTCTTGCCGCCATTAGCAACGTTGCTAGACTTGGCGAGGGTATGAGATGCCTGTAATTGATATGGCGCTGAGGCTAATCATGACTGCCACCTCGATTTGGTTCGCGCCGGGACATGCCTATCCATGCCAGTCGACAGCCGCTGGCCGTTGAGCACGAGACAGGGGTGGCACGCCTCGAGAACCATGAGCTCCGGGGCATAACGTTGCCATTGATTGCAAGCTATAGCACTATTGAAGAAGCATGGGTTACATGTTGGTGCCAAGGATCTCAAGGGGAAGCTTCATAGGTGAGCATCATGCTTATAGAGTACACATACATGTACCTTGAAGCTCCACAGCCAGATATATAAACATCGTTGGTTCCCATTCATCGCTCCAGAAGAAAGTTTAATCCAGCATTGGAAAGCTTGAACAATCTACCAACATCACAAGCAATTCACCATGTTGAGCCTCCTCGGAAAATCGGTAGCCTTGCTGGCTGCGCTGCAGGCTACTCTCAGCTCTGCAAGCCCCCTAGCCACAGAAGAGCGCTCTGTTGAGAAGAGAGCCAACGGATACGCAAACTCCGTCTATTTCACCAACTGGTGAGTGAAATCAACGAGCTTCCATAGTTTCACTACTGACTATAAGCGATTGAAGGGGCATTTACGACCGCAACTTCCAGCCTGCCGATTTGGTGGCATCAGATGTCACTCATGTCATCTACTCATTCATGAACCTCCAGGCAGACGGCACAGTGTAAGCGAGATAAATCAGATAGGATAAATCTCCAAAGTCCTCTTTCTTGTTGCTAATTGTCTTTCAGTGTCTCTGGCGATACCTACGCTGATTTCGAGAAGCACTATGCCGATGATTGTACGTTTCCCTATCATGGCTAGATGCTATGCATCCATACTTACACCCATACTAGCTTGGAATGATGTCGGCACCAATGCCTACGGCTGTGTCAAGCAGCTGTTCAAGGTCAAAAAGGCCAACCGAGGCCTCAAGGTTCTGCTCTCCATTGGTGGCTGGACCTGGTCCACCAACTTCCCCTCTGCAGCAAGCACGGATGCCAACCGAAAGAACTTTGCGAAGACTGCCATTACCTTCATGAAGGATTGGGGTTTCGATGGCATTGACGTCGATTGGGAGTACCCTGCAGACGCCACCCAGGCCTCCAACATGGTTCTTCTGCTCAAGGAAGTCCGATCTCAGCTGGATGCTTATGCTGCCCAGTATGCCCCTGGCTACCACTTCCTCCTCACCATTGCCGCACCAGCTGGCAAGGATAACTACTCCAAGCTGCGCCTGGCCGATCTTGGCCAAGTCCTCGACTACATCAACCTCATGGCCTACGACTATGCTGGATCCTTTAGCCCCCTCACCGGTCACGACGCCAACCTGTTTGCCAACCCGTCCAACCCCAACGCCACACCCTTCAACACCGATTCTGCCGTTCAGGATTATATCAAGGGAGGTGTTCCCGCCAACAAGATTGTTCTCGGAATGCCCATCTACGGACGATCATTCCAGAACACCGCTGGTATTGGCCAGACTTACAACGGAGTTGGAGGTGGCGGTGGTGGCTCAACTGGAAGCTGGGAGGCCGGTATCTGGGATTACAAGGCTCTTCCCAAGGCCGGCGCCACCATCCAGTACGATTCTGTCGCAAAGGGTTACTACAGCTACAACGCCGGTACCAAGGAGCTCATCTCTTTCGATACCCCTGACATGATCAACACCAAGGTTGCCTACCTCAAGTCTCTTGGCCTGGGAGGTAGCATGTTCTGGGAGGCCTCAGCCGACAAGAAGGGATCTGACTCGCTGATTGGAACAAGCCACAGAGCTCTTGGAGGCCTGGACACGACTCAGAACTTGCTGAGCTACCCCAACTCCAAGTATGATAACATCAGGAATGGTCTGAACTAAGCTGCCTATTTTGAGGCGCTTTTTGGACATTGAAGTTGTCGTGGAGAAATGCTCTTGGAGGAGCAGGATCATGAAGTAAATATTTGTTTAAATACCTGTACATAGCCACATTAGCATATATAGATGCATGAATAGTATCTGAGTTTATTATAAGAACTTATAACAAAACTACATCTAACATACCTAGTAGTAGGAAAAGTGTACCAGAGCTTTGAAACCAAATACAGTGACCAAAGTCAAAGGAAGGAAAGTCAAGTGAGTGGACAATAACAGAGCACAGAAAGGTCAATGCATATATGTATATGCCTGTGCAAGCAGTGTTACATGTAATGGCTAAAAGTTCTCCGCGCTATACACATTAACGTCTGTGCTTCTTCTCGGATTCTCTTCAAAACATCATCAAACCGAAACCTTACCAATGACACAATTTTCTGATTTCCCATTCGAGCTACGCTCGACAATCTGGATGTTGACCATCGAGTTGTGAACTGTCGAGATTCGTTTCAAGATCGGCTTAAATTCCCCCCCTTGACAAAAATCGCCACGTCACACAATGGGGTGTTCTGTATGCCTCCTCACCCACACCGGTGCCAGCCGCACTCCAGACCTGCCACGAAGCCCGCAGTCTTCTCGCACGGCATTACGAGCGAGCCTTTACGCATGGCACTGAGCCTCGCCATGTCTGGGTCAACTTCGACATGGACATAATTTCCACCGACAGATCCAGCAATGACTGGACCGGACCAGAAGCACCACGCATTCGTCGGCTAAAGTTTGCGCGCAAGTGTGACGAATGCTATTTCGAGGATGAGCATCTAGAATTGGAATTTTTTGCTTCCTAATCTACAAGAAATCTACATTGTCTGTCTCGATGGACCAGGGGCTTGGTATCGCGTGGAAGACCCCTTCTACCGGCGATGTCCGAGGGAGAATGTGTGGCTCATCAATACAGAGACGAATGAGATGGTAACTCTGATCGAGATTCAGAAGAGAGTCAAGAGATCTCGCGAGGAAGCACGTCGTCAAGAAGCAGAAGAGGCAGCGAAAGGTTAGAATTGGCTGGTGCTGCGGATTCTGATTAAAAAACTATCAACCTGACTGTTCTTAAAAAGAAAAATCCCTCACAAGGACTACCAAACACTGAGGGCAAAGATGATAATAATGATAATAATAATGATACGTCGTCCTGACTTTGATGTAGAAATAGGTATAACCAAATCGAACATGCAGCTTGACGATCGCCTATAGTACCTAGTAGGGACGATCTTGTGCCTGAACCCCAGTAAGGTGCATGTAATGACGTTGGGGTACTTAGTACCTTGAGCTCCATGGAAATTCAGCAGAGTATAAATGTACTAGACACTTGTGCAATTATGCCCATTTCTCAACCTGATTGGCGTTAGCACGTGACCAAGATCGCCGCCCGTGTTCGCGACGCGGTTTCACTTTACACCAGCCTGAGCAGTTCGCAACAGATTTGGCTCTTGTTTGCTACTACCGGCCCCATTGAGATTTCTTATCAAGATGCAGCAACAGTATCGTGCCTTTGCCCAACAGCCGCCGCAACGGTCGCCGCATCCCCCGAATCAGCGGCGCGGCGGAATTGGTATGCGCATCTCTTTCCCTTCAGTCCATCAACCAAGTCGCATTTCTTCTAACTTGCCAAGGGCCCATGATGTCTTCTGGACCGCATCCCTCAGTCCCTCTCACACAGGCGCAAATTGCTCAGCAACAGCAAGCACAAGCGCATGCCAGCGAACTAGCAAAGCGGAGAAGTCGCAAACCGACAGACAAGAATATCCCCGATGGCGTGGAAGACTGCATTATCGATCCGGATGGCGTCAAGAGATATGCGGAATTGAGAGACATCGAGAGACTGATTGACGCTACCATTACACGAAAACGACTCGATGTGCTCGATGACGCAAAACGAAGTTCCAAGGTGAGCCTCGTTCCCATCACTTGACGCAACGTTTGTGCACGGTGGCTGACGGTTTCTTAGTTACGGAAAACCCTGCGAATCTGGATAACCAATACCGTCGAAGACCAGATCTGGCAAGGAAACAGTCTCAATGCTGATTCTTTCGATTTTACGCCGGCTACGGAGGCGTCCTACCGAGTTAAGCTCGAGGGCTATCTCCTGGACGAAGACGATCAAATAAAGGACGAGGATGCGGCGTCCAAAGCCTCTCCTGCAGTAGACAAGCAAGAAGACGGCAGTTTGGTCCAGAAGCCTACCGGTACAGAGGCGAACCAAAAGAAGCATCGCTTTTCACACTTCTTCCAGTCCATTTCTGTCGACTTTGATCGCTCTCGGTTCCGGAATGGCTCTGAACATAATGTGGAATGGAGACGGCCAGAAAACTCTCAGGGTCAGGCAGGTGCCGCCGTGCCACCTGAAGCCGACTTTGACGAATTCACTTTCAAGCGCAATGGAGACGAGAATATGAATATCACAATCAATTTACAGAGACACGAGTCGCCTGAAAGATACCAGCTGACTCCCGAGCTCGCGCAAATCGTTGATATGAAGGAAGCGACGCAACACGAGGCCGTTATGGCGCTGTGGGAGTACATCAGGCTATCTGGATTGCAAGAGGATGAAGAAAGGCGTAACTTTCGCTGCGATTCATATCTGAAAAAGGTCAGCACCCGAACAACTCATCAGCAATCTTCCCTTTTCCTTCTTTTGTTCACGATTACTAAATAATCTAGGTTGTCGGGCGAGATTCGGGCGTTATACCAATGCTCGGTGAGTATGTTGTGCCACACCTTCGCCCTTTGGCCCCCATATCTCTCCCGTATACGATCCGGGTAGACGAAGAATTTCACAAGAATCCTCAGCCTACAGTGTATGATATTCAGGTGCTGGTGGAGGACCCCATCAAGGCTAATCTGCGCCCCTTGTTGAACAACCCTCAATACGCTGCCTCATTGAAGCAGATTACCGCGTTGGATGAGCAGCTGGCCAGACTGGTGCAGGCGATTTCAATGTCCAAAGCCAAACATTCCTTCTTCTCATCGTTGAGCGAAGACCCTGCCAATTTCGTAAAGAGTTGGCTCAGTTCACAAAAACGCGATCTCGAAATCATCATGGGCGAAGCGGCAAGTGATGCCGAAAATGTTGCTGGCGACGAGTGGCGACGGGGCGGGAACAACAGTGTGTGGAACAGCCAGAATGCTCGCGAAAGCGTCAACGTGCTGCTCTCTAGGCAACGATAAACGCGCTGCACTTTATTTTTTTGCGATTCAGTATTGTGTTTGAGCAGATTTCGGTCAAGAGGCGCAGATGAACGAGTGGGAAGGAAATAGATGAAAAGCTACACTAGCAAGTCATGATATGTTGCTCGGAGAGCTAGAGTGTGGTTCAGGAGCTGGGGTATGATACATATCCCGCTGAACTGTTTTTGCTCGCAAACCAAATCAGTTTGTAATATTATCTTCTTTAATAGCACGCCCCTTGACCCGTAGATGACTTGACGTGGCCGTAACTCCCCAGTATTGCTAAACTCCAATACAAATGAGGATAGAGAGCAAAACAAAAACCCCCGTGATTAAAAAAAAGAAGGGATAGTAAGACGCTCATATAACATCAGTTCTAACTATGCTCCCTCCTCCCCTTCTCTCCCCCTCTAGGAAATCGAGATACATTATGATGCGCTAACAGATCGTTGAGAGACCACGGGAGTCGATGGCATATTACGGATTTGCTTAATCAAAAATTCTCGTTCATCAATGAATTGTTCGTCATCAGTCCGGTCTTCGAGAAAGTGTGCTAGAAAGACCAAGAGCTTCTCGCGGTTCATGAGAAGAATCTTCTGGACGGCAATGGATTTATGCGGATTCGCAACGAAAACCTTGAACACGTGGAACCCTTCATACTGGACCATTTTCCTGTCGTCTCGAAGGAGATTCATGCATATTTTCAAATGCTCGCCACTATCGACGTAAGCCGTCATGACGCTATAGTTGGAGCGGTCCAGCAGCAGTTCGCCAAGGAGTTTGATGGATTGTCGTTTGGTGACATAACTGTTTGACTGGACCAGAGTGTTGTTGTACTTGTCAAAAAACAGCTCGAAGTTGGTGGATAGATACTTCGGGATCAGATCTTTATGCCGCGTCAAGAGTTCCTGCTGACCGGTTAGAAAGCTCGGGTTCAAAGAATTTACGATCAGGTATAGCAAATCATGTCCCACCCGGAAAGTCGTAAACGCGTCCGCAGCAACCTCAAAGGAGCTCTTGTTGATCCAGTCGAAAAATTTCCAAAACACTCCGCGGCCGCTCTGAGGGCGGTTGCGATCAATAGCATTGAGGCCTTTACAACTAGATCCGGGTTCATCCCCGTCGTCATATAGGATTATGGCAGCGGCGGCTTCATTTTTGAGGAGCTCTCGGAGAACGGATCCCGCAGGAGTGGCACTTTCTTTGTGGTCATAGGCGCGACAGAGTTCAACTAGGACTTGTGGTCTGTTACACACCACATAAGACAGGGCGATGGGGTCGCTCTTGGGAGCCGCTGCTGCGGGCCGGAAGCGGAATACATAAGAGAAGATCACTTGGGTATCCTTTCGCGACTCAAAAGGTAGGCGATAGAGGTTGGTAGCTAGCAGGTGGAGCAGGTCTTCGTCTATCAGAGCCGTGACGAGCTGATAGATCTGCTCGGGTGAGCTCTCAGTTTCTTAGGCTAGTGTTAATGCACCCAGATGGCTAGGCTGAGAACAGTGGGACGGAGGAGAGTAACGGTACTAGGAAGCGTGGGCGGCGTCTGTATATTTGCATACCTTGAGTGCCTTGGAGAACGACCTTCATCTGATTGAGCACGCGAGCAAGCTCTTCAGCCTGGTCGTGTCAGAAAGCAACGCCGCGATGCCCGAGGACGAGGAATCCCGACAACTCACCTTGGAGACCCCGTTAGGGCTTTCGAGCTTCATGATGTGATCACGAGCTTGCCTGGGCAGATCGGCAGCAGCCCGCGATCTGCCTCTCCCAAACAAGAACGACATGGTCAAGAGTTGGGTTCTGAGCTGGGGAGGATCCGGTCGTCTCTCTCTCTCTCTCTATTTGCCAAACGATTGCCTCTAGGCATAACCTCACGTCACATCAGCCGTCTAAAGAGCCATCCACGGGCGCTATTCGGCGGTTGCTGGCTCTCTATCCAGAGCTCTTTGGCCCAAGTTGACAGCCTGTTAATACTAAGGGATGTCTATCGAGATGCGTCAGCGCGCCTGTTGAACGGATTATATCAGCTGTGCTCCGTACTCGGTACGGTGCGCTAATACATCTGCTGCAGAATACTACTGCTTATGGTTTAGCAGTAATAAGTCAATTTCGGTGCCCCGTGCTGTCCAAATGCGCGACTGCAACCCCACCTACCCTCTGAGGAATCTCCCACTGCCCCTCCATTTCGAACTTTGAACTTTTGACTCACTCGAGGCCGATTTCTTTGACTCAAGCTGTGGGAGTATAAAGGGCCATACTTTGCCTTGTTTACTTTTTTTTGGCCACCATACTACTCACTTCTATTCATATCCACTCCATTCACTTGCGAGAGAGAGAGAATAGCACCATGTCCATCGACTTTCCCAAGGAGGAGGAGGCCATCCTCCAGCGATGGAGAGACATCAACGCTTTCCACCGTCAGGTATGTCAACAAAGAATTATAAAATGATTTTCCGCTGTGACGCATTCTAACAAATCCTACAGCTGGAACTGTCCGAAGGTCGACCTCCTTATACCTTCTATGACGGCCCTCCATTCGCTACCGGTCTCCCCCACTACGGTCACTTGCTGGCATCCACCATTAAGGACATTATCCCGAGATATTGGTCCATGAAGGGCTACCACGTCGAGCGAAGATTCGGATGGGATACTCATGGACTTCCCATCGAGCACGAGATTGACAAGAAGCTGGGCATCTCCGGAAAGGCCGCTGTGGAGAAGATCGGAATTGCAAAGTACAACGAAGAATGCCGTTCTATTGTCATGCGATATGCTGCGGAATGGCGCATTACCATTGAACGTTTGGGACGGTGGATTGACTTCGATAACGATTACAAGGTCAGACTCTCACGCCGAGAATCACAATTCATCTCTCCGAGGGCATTACTAATGTGCTGTCACAGACCATGGACCCAACCTTCATGGAATCCCTGTGGTGGGTTTTCAAGCAGTTGCACGAGAAGGGTCAAGTGTACCAGGGCTACCGAGTTATGCCTTACTCGACGGTCTTGACTACTGCCCTTAGCAACTTTGAGGCAAACCAAAACTATCAAGACGTTACCGACCCCGCCGTTGTCGTATCGTTTCCCTTGGTAGACGATCCCGAGACTCACCTTTTGGCATGGACGACTACCCCGTGGACACTGCCATCACACACCGGTCTCGCCGCCCATCCAGACTTCGAATACCTCAAAATCAAGGATGGCAAGACTGGAAAGAACTTTATCATCCTGGAGAATCTTCTTACTACTCTTTACAAGGACCCCAAAAAGGCCGATTTCCAAAGACTTGGCAAAATCAAGGGATCAGAGATGCTTGGGTGGAAATACAAGCCTTTGTTTGACTACTTTTATGAAGATTTCAAGGATGTAGGATTCAAAGTCCTGAATGCCACCTATGTCACGGCGGATAGCGGTACGGGAATTGTGCATCAAGCACCAGCTTTCGGAGAGGACGATTACAATGTGGCCCTCGAGGCCGGTGTCATTAGCGAGAGCCGCCCCCCTCCGGATCCTCTCAATGATACTGCTCACTTCACTGACCGTGTCCCCGACTTTGCTGGCATGCATTGCAAGGAGGCCGACAAGCACATCATCAAGCACCTCAAGCAGGCTGGTCGACTCATTGTTGAATCTCAGCTTCGTCACTCGTACCCCATGTGCCCCCGCTCTGATACGCCCCTTATCTACAGAGCTTTGCCTTCATGGTTTATTCGCATCCCGGAAATCATCCCAAGCATGCTTCAGAACATTGAAGATTCTCATTGGGTTCCATCATTCGTGAAGGAGCGCCGATTCGCCAGTTGGATCCGGAACGCTCGAGATTGGAATGTTGGACGAAACCGTTACTGGGGTACACCGATCCCGCTGTGGGTGAGTGACGACATGGAAGAGCGTGTTTGCGTGGGAAGTGTTGAAGAACTCAAAGAACTCAGTGGCTACACTGGAGAGCTGAATGACATTCACCGAGACAAGGTCGATCACATCACCATCCCTAGCAAAATGGGCAAGGGCACCCTGAAGCGTGTGACTGAAGTTTTCGACTGCTGGTTCGAGTCAGGCAGCATGCCCTACGCTAGTCAACACTATCCTTTTGAGAATGTTGAAAAGTTCAAGGCCTCTTTTCCTGGAGATTTCATTGCCGAAGGCCTGGACCAAACACGAGGCTGGTTCTATACATTGCTCGTACTGGGCACACACTTGTTTGGCACTTCACCTTTCAAGAACTGCGTTGTGAATGGTATCGTTCTGGCTGAGGACGGAAAGAAGATGTCAAAGCGATTGAAAAACTACCCAGACCCTAGTATCGTCATGACCAAATACGGATCCGATGCTCTGAGACTCTACCTTATCAACTCTCCCGTCGTGCGAGCGGAGCCGTTGAGATTCAAGGAGACTGGAGTGAGGGAAGTCGTTCAAAAGGTTCTCCTGCCGCTATGGAACAGTTACAAGTTCTTTGAGGGCCAGGTCGCGCTCCTGAAGAAGGTTGAGGGAGTGGACTACAAGTGGAACACGGAGCTGGAAACCACGAACACCAACGTGATGGACAAGTGGATTCTGGCCAGCTGCCAGAGTTTGCTTCAATTTGTTAACGAAGAGATGAAAGGTACGTACTGAGAGGTTACAAGACTTCATAAATCAATTTCGAGGAACTAACATGTTTCCAAGGATACCGACTGTATACCGTGGTCCCTCGACTCCTCGAGCTCATTGACAACACCACCAACTGGTATATTCGATTCAACCGACGCCGTCTCAAGGGAGAAAATGGCCTCAATGATACCCTGCATGCTCTCAACTCCCTATTTGAGGTGCTTTTCACTCTCTGCAGAGGATTGGCCCCCTTCACGCCTTTCCTGTCCGATACCATCTACCTGAAGCTTGTGCAGCACATTCCCAAAAAACTGCAGGGAGAAGATGCTCGGAGTGTTCACTTCCTTCCGTTCCCTGAAGTTAAGCAAGAGCTGTTCGATGCCGAAGTTGAGCGTAGAGTATCAAGAATGCAGCGAGTCATTGAGCTGGCACGTGTCTCTCGAGAGCGCAGAGCCATTGGCCTTAAGACGCCTCTTCGAACATTGGTCGTCATTCATCGCGATCAGCAATACCTCGATGACATCAAGTCGCTCGAATCCTACATCACCGAAGAACTTAACGTTAGAGACTTGATACTTACTTCAGACGAAGAAAAATACAATGTGCAATACAGTGTGACGGCTGATTGGCCGGTGCTTGGCAAGAAGCTCAAGAAGGATATGGCTCGTGTCAAGAAGGCCTTGCCTGGCTTGACCAGTGAGCAAGCGCAGAGCTATCTCACCGAAAAGTTCATCATTGTTGATGGCATCCGTCTAGAGGAGGGAGATCTTGTTGTCCGCCGAAGTGTAAAGGAGGATGAGGCTTCCAAGATGCTGGAGATCAACACTGACAGCGATTTGCTGACCATTCTGGATTCGGAGATTCACCCTGAACTGGCTCAAGAAGGATTGGCTAGAGAGATCATCAACCGGGTTCAGCGCCTTCGCAAGAAGGCTGGCTTGCAGCCCACCGACGACATCAAGATGGAATACAAAGTCTTGTCAGATCCTGACAATATCGGACTGGAGGAGGCCATTGTTTCTCAGGCATCCGCTTTTGAGAAGGTCCTTCGTCGGCCAGTCGAGAAACAGCAGGAGGGAGCCACTAATGAGCTCATTGCGGAGGAGGAACAAGAGGTTCAGCAGGCCACTCTTTTGCTGAGACTTGTAAAGCTCTAAATATAAAATGCAATGTAGATGAGAAAAAGAATGAAATCCAAGTAAAATAGAAAATAGAAAAAAATTGTTTATTAGAATTAAGTCTCTGTAAAAATCTCTATTATGTTTTATTATTTACACTTTTTTCACAGCTGTCTGTAGTGATAAATTGAACGAGCATCTGTCAGCTCTCTGCAATGTATGTAGGTAGATGAAGGATATTTGGTAGACTCACCAAGTAGCAGTCTTTTAACCTCAGGAATTCCCGAGCGCATTTATCCTTGTATACATCATTATAATCCGCCATGATGCATTTCCCATATGCAGCGGCCTAAGTTTTTTTTCTTCTTTAGCACAACGTTGAGAACGGGGACAGAAGCATGATGGAGATTTTTTGCCCACCTCTACCGCGCATTTGGCGACTGCCTTGGAAAGCTTCTGGACGGGGCGGGTGGACGTTTGTGGATTCATTTATTTCGTTGGCAGGAAGCTTCTGAATGAGATTTGATTAAATGCGTGACTCAGTGAATGTCGCTGGAGGGTGTTATTGGTATGTTTTTGAGGGGGGATATGAAGGAATGATGATGCTGAGATGCTGATTGAAAGGCTTGGGAGTGGGATTTTGGGTGCTGGTGGGAAGCTCTGTTAGCGCTGTGGGGAAGTTGGGTTGACTTTCTTCTGTTGCTTGTGGCGATGGGAATTAACATGGATTTCTCGACTGGTGAAGTGAATATTATTGCATATTATAAATGTAGCGAATATTTTGGCTTATGGAAGATTTTAACTCTCTATATCAATATATGCGGTAGAGCTAATAGTTGCCCATTGTAGGTTGGGGCACATACTGGCATTATGCACTGTGAATACTGTACAACAACAAAACACGCGAGTGGATTTCTTTCATTACTATCCTACGTCGAAAAAACTACTTTGCTCTGTCATCACTCTGGGCCAGGTTTCTCGAACTATTGTTTCGATGCTCTCGGGCGAGGATTCCCGGGAACATCATGGGATCGCTCCCAGACAAGTGATTATCCGCCTTAAGAGGCTCTCCTGTGTGAGCGTCGACAAAGGACACATGCCCTTCAGATTCTCCATCCTTGGGGTCAGCCGCCGGAGCAGCTGGGAAAGGCTGGGACTTGTTTTCCAGAGGTTCTGCTGCTTGGGGGCTTCCTAGCATTCCGTTTGCCACGAGGTCATCGCCAGAGCCGTAATCAAGATATTTCCTCAAGCTAAATCGATGAAGTAAGTATATGTATGCGCGAAGGGAGGAATATGCCAATCACTTACATGTCTCTCTCCTGGAGGAGTGTATGGTACCGAAATTCTTCTCTGCGGTCCGGCACATTTGTCTTCACCATCTTGTTCCCATCCTTCCCGGGCTTCTCAAAATCTTGACCCAGCCATTGTTTCTTGATGGCTTTCTCATAGCCACTCTGCTTTACCGAATTCTTTGCTAGCTCGCACATATCCACTGGACTCAGCTTGTATATCTGTGCAGCCACAGCATACTCTTCGATCAAGGGTTCTTTGGTAAAAGCAAACTGCAAGGGGTCGTCTGTGGATAGAGAAACGTTCAAGCCGCGTCTGAAATATTGATGGAATGGGTTTCGTTCATAAGCAAGGAACAAGGCATTATTACTCAGCGGCGACATGGCAATTCCAATCTGCTCCAGATAAAAGATATACTGGAGCAGAGGAACTTTGCGAAGAAGCAATCCATGGCTGATACTATGACAGCACAATGCCGCCACAGCCAAATGTTCGCTATCGCCCGCCTCTCCGCAATGGGGTCTTAGAACGAAAGTGTTGAAGCCGCGACTCCGTCGGAAGTGGTTCAAAGATGTCATGTTGGCATACAAGTAATAGATCCAGTAGCTGTATGGAGGGTTTTGCTTCGTATCCCAGGCTCGGGGCACAGGGAACTTCTTGAACAGACGACGTTCAATTTTGCTTTCATCGTCGACGCTGTCAAAGCCAATAACGCGTTCTAAAAACACATGCAGCTTTGGATGGCTTGATGGATCCTTTGTGACTTCGAATAGGGGTTGGAATACATTCTTAATAACCTGCTCAAATGTATCCATCAAGCCGCTAGCTTTGTAGATGTCGTAGAGACGAGGGATTTGGACGAGCCAGCGGACGTTGTGGGAAAAGAGCTTATTGTCCACAACCCAGGCTGCAAGCCTATCCCACTCATCTATGGACTTGCCATAGATGGATATGCGCCATTCGACCATCTGGTATTTGCTGGATTCCAAATCAGCTATCACCTCCTTGGTAATCTCCGCCAGGTAGCGCCCGTGGATGAAATTATCGGTTTTGAGAAAGATGGTCCTCAGGCGCGATTCGCCAATGGGGTTGTACTTGAGGTTGAATTTATCGAAACGGTGAAAGGAATCAGTGTGTGCCTAGTCGGTCAGAATACAGGCGTGCTAGGAAGTCAAGTCCGCTTAGGGCGTATAGGTTTGCGACTTACATGCATATCAAGTGTATCTATGCTCAAATCATACGCTGTCAGGTTGATACTGGCAAATACCTCCGCCAAAGTGAGATGCTTGCCATCTCGGAAGAGCACAACTTCGTTCGGATACTTCTTCATCTTGCTCTTGATGAATCGCAAGAGATGTTTCTGATTCATGCATGCAGAGTGGTGGACGTGCGTATCCACCTTTCGGACATTGTAGAAGTCTCGATGCGGCACCTTTTTGCTATCGGCAGTCTCCTGGTATTCATTAAGGAGAACATATAGGTTGAATTTTCCCTCTAGATATTGAAGTCGACGAAAAGCAAAACTTTTACTTGGACCGTCAGATGAAACTGTGAGAAGTTCTTCCAAATCGATATAAAATTCTCGAATCGTAGGCACACGAATAGCGGGAATTTTGCTGCTTGGGGTGTCAAACACCTGATAGACTCCTTCGCTGTCCATTTCAAAGTTCATCTCGCCGTTTTCAGGTAGGGGAAGTAAGTCTTCGAAAAAGAAATCATCTCCAATGTCGTGGCCAGGCTTTCTTTTTCGGACAGGCCTCTTTCGTTCAGTAGTAGTTGTCGAAGAGCCTGCGCCTTGCTTCCCGGCCTCGTCAGTGCCATTACCGTGGCTGTGAATCCATGCTGGGTCAGGAGGAGGAGGGTATATTTCCCAATCTGCATTATCCCTGGGGTTGTCGTTCGGCCCTTGGTTAGAAAGAGAAATGTACTTGCGTCTCATGTCAAGTATTCTCTGGATCTGCTTTGAAATCGCACTGAGTTCAGCCGTTATATGAGGCTCAGTGTCAAATAGTCCATTGCCTGATAATGCAGCAGCGGGGTCATTGGTGATCCTTGTCTCATTAAAGCCGTGGCTGGTACTAAGACTAGGCTTCAGAGGATTTGAAGCACTGGGAGGAATTGTCGATTCATACGGCCTGGCAGGAGTGTCTACGACTTCTGGCTTGTCTAACACGTCGATCAGCAATCCGGTTTCTTTTCACATATCGCAGACGGATTTGCTAATCACCATCGAGATCAAGAACCAAGGAATCACCACCCCACTCTGTAGCTGGGCGTGAGCCTGAGAGCATGAGAGGGCTTCCGAAAGGAGTTGACTGTGGCCATGGAGAGTTTCCCGTCCGCGGGTCAATCTTGCTCCGCTGATAGAATAGCTTCGCATCCGTCTGTGTCATCTGAAGCTCTGCAACAGGGTCATAGAACGTCGTGCGTTCTTGGAGATCTCGTAACAGCATTCCATCATGAAGATCTTCTTCGTGACCCTCGAGAGAATCTGGATGGATTTCAGGGTCGATCAAGCCACTGGTAGCCTGCCCTTGGACATCTTCATCATCCCCCTCTTCCCTGGTACGGACCGGAAGGGATACGCCGTTACTACCATGTAACGCGTGGTCTAGACAAAGGTGATTAGGAATCGTATTTACGGCATTTTCAACGACGCAAAATAACCATCATGAAGGGCAGAATGAAAAGAGTCAAGGCAGCCCTATTTATTAGGTTCGAATAACGGCCCAATGAAGCGCAACTGTGAAGCCACCAAACGCTTATCCCGGGTATGAACTCACCAGGCATAACTCTAATCCGTTTAGTTGACCGTCTAATATATGGATACCGGCAAAATGAATGTGCCAATGGCTGAGCAGTTGGAAATGGGATGGGCCAGTTAGTCGGTGGTGAATGGTTCAAAGTTACACAGCAAGATTTCGTTTGGCACAAAAACAAAGAGCCGCAGCAAGGCGATCTCAGGTACTTTTGGGTACGGGATACATGCAGGCGGTTGGATTAAAGCTAATCCGCACTTGTGTTTGCGTCGCTCAAATTAGGACTAGCGCCTTGCCGTTTAAATAGAGCCCTGGTCTCTTATGGCGTCTGAGTGTCATTTCAGGGATCAAGTGCCGGCCAGGTACGAGATATATGGGATCGCGGGGCGATTATAAATGCACAATGCTGAATTACAATGCTGGGGAAAGAAAAGGTAATTGAAGTGTATATATTGACCACTTACTATCTATATGAATCTAAAATGCGACTTGTACTCTCTATAGACTCTTCTAATTGGCCGTTCAAAATCGAATGATGTCGGTAAGTCCGTCTCTTGGTTTACTTGCATCTTCTATCAATGACAATGCACTCGTTCTAGACAACAAGGAGATCTAGCTTCTTGACCAGAAAATTCTGGCAACGGTATCACTCCTTCTTCTTTTCCTTTGTCGTGGTCGGGGCAGGTTTCGGGGCAACACTGTAGAGGCCGGCGGCTCCAAACACTACTATCGCGCTTAGGAGAGTGCCAGCTTTGAGAGTGTTGCCAAATAGCCAGATGCTTAGCAAGAGGCTCATGAGCTTTCGAATGCTGAGTATTATGGTAACGGTGAGTGCTGATGCGTTTGCGGCAAGGAGATTCACGCCACGTATACAGGCATACTGGGTCAACACGTTGGCCGAAAGATAGGCTAATTGAGATGGAACCTGAACCGGCGGAAGTGACGCAGTAAATGGTATGTTTAGTGTAACAGGAGTGCTTTTGGTAAGCACGAGTAAGTTGCGCCACATGGAGGGCGCAAAGGGCAAAAACATTGGCAGTGACAAGATGTGGGAATAGAAAAGATTCTCTTTCCACTGTGGCCCGTACTTTCGATATGTTGCTTCGGTATACAGCCCCATGATCGCCGAAAGTACTTGGGCGACAAAGATGATCAAGAGCCCAGGGTTGAATACAGGGTCAGAAATACCGTCGCTCGGTTTCTGTATAATATGTCAGATCGAGAGGAGAGCATCACCAGTAACGATGACGACCTACCTTGTCTTTTGAATCCGACCAAGCAGCGAGGCTGACACCAATACTCAGCAGAAACACTGCAAATATTTGGGGGCGCGAATACGTCTTGCCGTAAAGGTATCCGGCAGCCATGGTGGTTATGCTACCTCCGGATCGTAGAATGATGTGAACCGGTACGGATATGTCATAGCTGAAGGCATGGTTGTTCAAGACGTTGATGGTAAAGAACAACAGGATATTGACAAGCCAGCGGCTAAGCGGGACGACGTTGGGAGTCAGGAAGAACGGCGGGCGTGATCTATCGAATTGCGCTACGTAGCCCGTTATAGAGACGAATAGGAATTGAACGAAAGTTACGAGGGTTCCTATGCAGATAAGTGAAAGGTTGGAATCGGTCGTCTATAGAGGGTATGCAAGTGCAAGTTTACCGTTTGTCGGCTCGAAGCTATTCGGAGTACATGTTAGATCATGTAGGTAACTGAAGTCGGCATTGAGTGAAAGGCTTACTTGATGATGGCCTCTAAAGCATACACCTGCGGAATCAAACTGTTTAAGTCACGCAATCACGAGCGGCCACCATTGGAATATAGGACATACGTTAGAGCAGCATCCACCGAATATCAAGACTGTGATTACCGCCGTGGCAAGCAATGTTGAGCCGCTGTCCACAGCAAAGTGGCGCGCAACATTGGCCAATGTCGGTGATGGAGGCCCCTTGTTGGATTTCGACTGAACACCCTTGCCTGGTGTCAGTTTGGTTGGAGGAGGCTCCATTGCGTCTCCAATCGTCGAGGCAAGATCATGCCTTGTCGAGGAACAAACAAGTGGCAAAGAAACAACTTTTGTTCGGTAGAGCCTACAGGGATTAGTAGCTAGGCCAAAGGTGGTGGTTTGTCATCTTGGCTGAATTAGCATGGGGGTAATTTAGATAACTTCCACCAAAGGACGAGATGAGCCCGTCAATTACTTAAGAATTTTTAGGAATAAATCTTGAGCTTTCAAAATAAGACAAAATATTCAACTTATAACTTTAAGAAAATAAGAAAAATCGATTTTAATGAATTATAGACAAAAAGACATTTATTAAATGGAATATAGAGGTAATATCTCCCTTAATAATGTTAATTATTGAATCTTTATATGCTATTTTATTACTAATATATTAGTAATGTTTCTTCAGTTTCTCCTAAAGCACTACCCTAATTGATGTAGCTTGCCTTGTTAGCTTGGTGGAGGGGTACTGGCTAGTATGACGGAACTCAGCGACGTAAGTCGGATAGGTACCTAATTGCTGCTTTGGCGATTCCACCGTTAAGCAAACCACTGACCACGAACCCACGACCTTGAAACCAATCGGCGTCTTCTCCCGTGCTCTCGCCGTTTACAACCCGCTGCGACCTGCTCTTAAGCCTCCATCTACTCCCTGAGCATCGACTCCCCCGATACACTGCTCAGAAAAGGTCCAGTTCTCAGCCAGCTACAATGCCGACCACTACTGCGGAAACCCTCTCGCTGGTTACGAGAAACGTCTCCGTCGCTCCGCTTGTCCTTCTCTCCGCAGTTGACCACTACAACCGAACAGTACACAACAAGACAAAGAGGCGGGTGGTTGGAGTTCTCCTCGGCCAGAATGATGGAAAGAACGTGAGGGTGTCGAACAGCTTTGCAGGTACGTCAAGAGACTAGGCAGGGAATCTGTAGAGATTCTCTACCCAGTATGACTGTGTGGCTGTATTTTCTAACGAGCTCTCCTTTTTCGTGTAGTCCCTTTCGAGGAGGATGAAAAGGACCCTTCAGTATGGTTCCTGGACCACAACTACGTCGAGTCTATGAACGACATGTTCAAGAAAGTAAATGCGCGCGAGAAGCTGGTGGGGTGGTACCACACTGGACCAAAGCTCCGTGCCTCTGATCTCGAGATCAACGAGCTGTTCAAGCGCTACACACCCAATCCTCTGCTGGTCATTATTGATGTCCAGCCAAAGGAATCGGGTGTCCCTACCGACGCGTACTTTGCGGTCGAAGAAATCAAGGATGTAGGTTGCACTCAGTGACGCACTGGAGAGACCAAACTGACTCTTTCCCTCTATATAGGATGGAACAACGACTTCTCGAACCTTTGTCCACACACCGTCGATTATCGAGGCTGAGGAAGCGGAGGAGATTGGTGTTGAGCACTTGCTAAGGGATATTCGTGACGTTGCTGTTGGCACGCTGTCCACGCGCGTCACTAACCAGCTCCAGTCTCTTCAAGGACTGCACCTTCGGTTACGAGACATTGGTGCCTATCTCCAGAAAGTCCTTGATGGACAGCTCCCCGTCAACCATGCGATCCTGGGCAACCTACAAGATGTTTTCAACCTTCTCCCCAACCTCTCTACACCCGACGATGACAGCAAAGTGGGAAGCCACGAACTATCACATGCCATGAGCATCAAGACCAACGACCAACTGATGGCCATCTACCTGAGCAGCTTGATACGCGCCATTACTGCATTCCACGATTTAATAGAGAACAAGATCCAGAACCGACAGCAGCAAGACGAGAAGGAGCCGAAGAAGGACGAGGCCGCTAATAAGGATGAGAAGAAGGAGGGCGCTGCTGCCACCGCAAACGGAGAGGGTAAAGAGAGCAGCGATAAGGAGAAGCCCAAAAAGAAATAATGAAAGGGAAAGGTCAATTTGATGCCGTCTGAATTTTGGTAGGGCGAGCAGTGCTTAGAGTAATAAGTGAAATAGTGCTTTCTATATGTTGATGGTAGCAAACCGCTAGGCAAAAATCAACTCAAATAGACACTTTGCATGATTCGCCTGTCCTGTACAAATTGAATTGCGTGAAATCAGTGGCCGCCTATTATGCCGGCCAACTCTTCCTTTGTGATGTATCTATCTTGGACGTGGCCTCCAGGAGTTTTCCTCCATTTCTCCGCCAACAGGCATGCGAGGAGGTGCTTACAACACGGAAAATCCTCGATTGATGTCAATCTGTCCATCCCCAAGTTGCCAAACAATCCCTTTGGTGGAGAGTTTTGAAGTTTCTCGCTACCATTGGTCACATCGTAGTGGGAATACGCATCGAGAGCGAATCCACCACATGAACAGCTCCATGCATCAAGATGCACAGCATATACTTTGGTTCTTTGTGGCGCTTGTCGTTTACGCCGAGATGTATTGGAGACGGTGGACTGGACGGTGTACATACAGATCTGATCTTTGTGATCCATTGCTTGTAAGCTGTCAGGGATATGGCCCTCGGACTGTTCGTCGGTATTCTTAGTTTCTCCATGTTTATGGACACCATCAGGAGATACTGATTTTGCTGGTGGTGGTGCTGTCTCGGGTGCTTTTTGCAACTCGTCTGCTACCAAGAGACGGCTGACTAGCCCACGATCCAGTAGATCCAAGGCCGGCAGGAGGAGACTTGGGAAGATGACATGAAGAGTTAACAATTGCCGGCGCCAGTTTCCATCCTCAGCGGATGATGGCGTTTCTCTGATCAACTCGGCATCACCAGAGTTATCAGTGAAACCACCTGCGGTGCGGAGTGCGGGCAAAGGTGATGGCGGAATGAGGGAGGCGAATAGCTGGTGGTGAGATGGCAGAGGATGTTCTTCCATTATGGGGCGTGGCTGTCTAAGTGCGCGTCTTGGTAAGAGTCGAACAAGGTCTCTCAAGTATGGATCTCGCTATGTATAGCGTTGGTGATGGATTGTCGGTTTCATCTTGCAGCAATTATCTAGATGTGAAATAGTGGTAAAATCATGAGGAGAAATGGCCCTAAGCGCCGACTTAGATGAGAGATGATTTGAACGAAGTTATTGCAGATCAGATCTGTGTAGGGAATAAAGAAGCTGGACGGATTGTCGTGCCTTTAAATCACAGCCACCTAGTCTATTTTAGGCACTAATTTTCTGCTTCAACTACAGCATTATCACATTCCGACCTCGGGACAGGAACTGGTATGAAGTATTGGAACTCATGATGCTATTGTCTTTTTTATCTATGCCGCTACACCACAAAATATACTGTTTTATGCATTATTACACGGAAATATACCAAATCAAACCCACTCCTTGGGCTCCTTCAAGACGTCCACCAGTCTCTGCTCCCTGCTCTTGGGCTCTGGCTCATACATGTACTTCCAGCTTGCCGTCAATGGCAAGCTCATGAGAATACTCTCGACTCGTGATCCAGGCGTGTTCAGTCCAAAGGCGGTGCCTCGGTCGTGAACCAGGTTGAACTCGACATACTTGCCTCTACGGATTTGCTGCCACATCTTTTCCTTGTCATCGTAAGGCATGTCCTTTCGCTTCTCGAGAATGGGGACGTAGGACGGCAGGAAGGACTTCAGGCAGTCCTGGATGAATGCAAAAGTGTTCTCCTGGTCTCGTTCGGACTCGTCTAGATCGTCAAAGAAGATACCACCCACGCCTCGGCACTCACCACGATGCTTGTTGTAAAAGTACTTGTCGCACCATTTCTTGAATCGAGGGTAGTATGTCTTGTCGTGATTGTCGCAGGCAGCCTTGATGGTCTTGTGGAAGTGGATGGCGTCTTCGTCAAAGAGGTATGAGGGCGTCAAGTCGCAACCGCCTCCAAACCACCACGCCTGAGAAGTACCGTCGGGATTGGCCGTTTCGAAGTATCGGTAATTCAGGTGCACGGTGGGAGCCATGGGGTTGTACGGATGGAGCACCATGCTCAGGCCAGCAGCGAAGAATTCCAGCGACTCGACGTCGGGGTCGAGGTTCTTGTGGTTTTCGCGCATCTTCATGATGGCGGGCTTGGGAAGCGTTCCGTAGACGACGCTGACGCCGAGACCGGCCTTTTCGAATACGTTGCCCTCCTGCAGCACACAGGTTATGCCGCCGCCGCCATTGGGTCGCGTCCACTCGTCTTTGCGAAACTTCTTGCCGTCGATGCGCTCGAGTTCCTTGACAATTATTTGCTGCTGCTCCTTGATGAACTTTTCCATCCGCAGGCGCATGGGCGACTCTTCGGTGACAACCGCCTCTCTCTTCTTCTGCTCATCCTTTTCGGCAAGGGATGTGACGTCGAGCTTTGCAGGTTCTGCTGTTGTCTGGAAAAGGAAACAAGAAGAGACATGTAAGTTGGAAAGGTCTCGGCATGAATTGTATCTCCCCGGGCCTATCGTGTAAAACTCACCAAGCTGTAGGCCAAGGGAGCCGTGATGCCAATGGCGGCGGCTGCAAGCCAAACGGCTGCCGAGGATGAAGTTCCGAAGCTGGCGGGAGCTCGCCGACTGCCCGAAGCGGACGATGCCCATCGATTGAAGGTCAATTGGCCTCTGGGAACCCGCGCTGAGCGCAGACGGATCTGTGTAGCCAAGCGCTGGACATGGCGAGAGGCAGCCATTGGTGAAGCCATGGCGGGGTGCAATTGGTGATGGGATTAAGAGGGTTGAGCCTGGGCGACCAAGAGCCGAGACAAGGCGGGCGACGCTGGATTTAATAAGACGCGGCTGCCAGAGTAAGCCGGAGAAGGATTTTCTCGTCGTCGTGCTTCTCGTCGAATTGACCAATTAGCCCCTCCACTGATCGAGCCACCGGATTCCTGGTGGCGTGTTCGGTGGTTGAGATCTTCCCACACAAGTCATGGTGGGTTAAAAGTAAGGAGCACTGCTTGTCTGACGGCGGCCGGCACAAGCTCGGATCGGAGGGGCAGGCGGAAGCCGATTGAGCAGAAGCATGTCACTGTTCGACTAAGGTAGTCTAGACTTGCCCTTGAACCATACTGGAGAAAGAAATGGGGATGTAAATGGCATGGTGATGTGTGGATTGCGTTTTGAGCTATGGAGTTGATACGCTTTGTTTCGTATTACGAAAAGAAAAGAAGCTACTGGTGGAGTGTTGGACGGCAGACACCACCGAGAGAGACGGCAAAGGAGAGCAAGTGCAAGTGCCTGCTGTACAGAGGCTGGCCAAAGTGTAAGTAGAGACGAACGACTCTCTACAAAGGCGAAAAAGACGCCCTGACAAAAGCATGCACTGACTTTCACCATAGTGAACATGCTTTTACATAAATGTAGTTTCTTTGTTGGGCAATTGTACCATCGGTAACAGTACTGAACTTGTTGATCCACCACCTCAACGTCTACAATCAAAGCATTAGTACCTTGTGTGTATCTCGGTATCTATGGCGTTGGTTGTGTGAGAGGCTTTGATGAATACCTAGTACCTTAGCTTTGCAAGTACGCGTACCTCGAATGTGCAGTAAACGATCACTTGTGCAGATGATGAATGTTCCAGAAATGCTAAAGCAGTTACTAAGCCGTTCAAATGCCCATGCCATCACAGCCCATTCAATACCTTAGATACACGCACAAGAGAGAGTGAAACATGCGGAAATTGTACAGCTACATGTGACCAGAGCAAAGGGGCACCGTTTCTTTGTCCGCTTCCCCTCTGTTATGTACTAAGACGCTCCTTCATTGTTCATGTCCTTCATTTTCTTTTCTCTTCCAAGACTAAATATAGGGCAAGGAATGAATCATCAACAAAGGTGCACGGGGTGCTGGTTGATTACAAGGGAGTTCCGATGTCCTTATCCAGATGAGATGGATGAAAGCGAATACGGCGCCCCGAGCTCAGCTGAGGCAGACCAGACGGGACCAGACGGGAGTACCCCGTACCTGCGCCTTTGTACCTCGACCCTCGACCCCTCGTGCGGCTCACTCGCACTCCAGTCGGGACCTTGCCTTGCCTTGCCTGTCACTGCAAAGGTGCCGGGAAGCCCCCCCTGGTGACTTGGTGACTTGACTGTGAGCGCACAAGGATCCGGCAGCTGATCATGTGGTCTCGGTGCTAGGTAGGTACCTGGAAGAGTGTGAGAGAACAGTCATCGGTGGTGTCCGCCGTTATGCGTGTACATAAAGCGACCAGCCACAGCTAAGCTGTCTTTGTGCCGTGCAGCTTGTGTCATCGCTCTTCCTGGGTGAGCCAGGCTGCCAAAAGGTACCTGGCCTCTGCCGTCACTCTTTGTACCCGCCCCGTACCCCAGTAGGAGCAAGCACCGGCTTTGTACTCGTACCCCCGAAGACAAGACGCCTGGCCAGTGAGTGAGTGAGTGATTCACCGCGTCCCGCATCGACTTTAGCGCGCCACCCAACTCAGTCCAGTTCAGGTTGCGTGCTGCATCCGTTCCCGTTCAGGCCCAGCCCAGCCTAGCACAAGTGACAAAGGGCGAGCGTCACTGCCTGGCCTGCCTGCGCCTCTTGCCTTTGCCTTTGCCTTTGCCTTTGCCTTTGCCGTCCTTTGCCTGCGCCTGCGCCTGCACTGGCCACCGCCTTGTCATCGGGCCAGAGTCACTGGGTCACCCCTCTCCTCCACTTCGTCACCACAGCTTGCCTGCGCTGCCTTAAACTTCTACATCATCTCTACATCCCTGGAATCCCTTTTTCTTCCCCTTTTCATCTCTCGAAACCCCCTTCACTCCATCATCCGCGCTATCGATATTTATCGCTTTTATCGCCCTCTGAATCGCCATCGATAGTCTCACAGCCGCACAACAACCAACCCGCTGCACTCTCACAACTCATCACCCAACACTCTTAACCTCTCGGTTGCCGTCAAGATGCGCAGCAAGTTCAAGGACGAGCACCCCTTCGAGAAGCGCAAGGCCGAGGCCGAGCGCATCCGACAGAAGTATTCCGATCGCATTCCCGTAAGTTGGTGGCTCCCTGCTTCATCTTGATTTACTCGTCGTCGCCCTCATCCTATCCCCCCGTTCCCGTCCCGACCGGGTCCAGCACCCGCCATGCAGCTTGCCGTGACTACCCTTACTCTCTGAAGATGAATCTTGATGGCTAACTAAACCTCCTCTAAACAGGTCATCTGCGAAAAGGTCGAGAAGAGCGATATTGCTACCATCGACAAGAAGAAGTACCTAGTCCCCGCGGACCTGACAGTAGGCCAGTTTGTCTACGTCATCCGCAAGAGGATTAAGCTTTCTCCAGAGAAGGCCATCTTCATCTTCGTGGATGAGGTCCTTCCTCCTACTGCCGCTCTCATGAGCAGCATCTACGAGGAGCACAAGGACGAGGACGGGTAAGAGCTCTATCCATCATCTCCACCCATCTCCAAGAACTGCAGGCTAACATTTCATCCCTAGCTTCCTATACATCACCTACTCCGGCGAGAACACCTTTGGTACCGCATAAACACCGAGGCGATACAGGGGAACTTTCCAAGCCGATGTGGCTGATGCAGGCGTTCTGGTCGTTGGGCTTTTACTCTTTCCGATGGGGGATACTGGTGCTTTGTGATATTGCGAATTCATTGTTTTTATCAAACAAGAATCGAGATGAAGATGCTAAGCCATCTCGTCTCCCACGTTATCTTTGTCACGAGCCTTACTTTTGGGGGAAATGATTTTGTGTCACGACAAGGGAGGACTGGGTGACATTCATATGTAGGCGGCCAGGCACCGTATAGATCGTTTCAGCCTCTCCCTACGTGTGACTGTTGCCTTCTCTTTTGCTCCGCGCACCTATGCCTGTTTTCTGTCTTTTAGTCGACAGGACAACAGAGATTAATTTTAGCATATCCGCCAATAGATGTTGACTGTTGCCCCAAAATCTGGCATAGTGAATATTGTGAACATTTGTAGACGGAACTCCCAAGTAAGAAAGATTGTGGTACAAGACATTATTATATATAATACTTAAAACGAGCATAAACATCGTACTTTGCATGGTATATACGCCCAATCAAAACTGCCCCCTCGTTGACTGATACGTTTCCCCTTCCTTTCATTAATAGTCGTAAAATAAATCATACAAAATTAAACCTTTTCAATATGCGACTCCATGATTCCATCGTATTGATGCATCACCTTCTCATCGATAGACTCGTGGAACACATCTACCTTTGTAGAAGCAAACTTTCGGGCACTAATCTTCTTCTCGAACAGGACGTCGAGTTCGGCGAATGTGCGGCCGCGCGGCTCAGGGAGGCGGAAGTAAGTGTAGATGATGCAACAGAAGCAAATTCCACCCTAAAGGAAAAGTGTTAGATTAGATACAAAAATGATTTCGTTTTCGTCTGCAGTTAGGCAGTACGGCGATGGGGGGATATGTGTGTGTCTTACCCAGAAGAATCCGGTGTAGTTGCTCCAGTTCCAAGCTGTGGGGTTCAGCATGTATGGCGTCAGAACGTTGGTGATGATGCCGACGATGTTGCTAGACGAAAGAGGTAAGCAAATCTGGACCTTCAGTATTATGATGTAGAGCCAAGAAAAGAACTTACTAGAGGTTTCGTGCCAGCACAACCGTCTTGATTTGCAGTCTACGCGATGAAAGCTCACCGACAAGAGAGTAGCACACGGTGCCGACGGTGAGCTGGTAAAAGAGGGCCCAGACAACCATGATGCTTCCGGTGGCGAGGGAGCCTTCTCTCCTGTGCGACTCTGGTACCAGACCCAAGAAACCCAGGATAAACAGCATGCTGCAGAGGCCACAGAGTCCATAGAGATACAGAGAGCGGCGGCCGACACCCATCGTCATCAAGCCCCATGCGCCGAAGACACCGACCATGTTGATGGCGTACTGACCCAAGGCGAATCCGTAAGAGTCATGGGTAGAGAGACCGGCCTGCTGCAAAAAGTAGGTGGAGTAGTTGGAGAAGGCGTTGCCGCTTAGGTTCTGAATGGCCCAGGTCATGCAGACAATCTCGGTACGGCGCCGGTCGACGCCCTTGAAGCAGTCCCAGTACGAGGCACCGGCAGTGATCTTCTCCTCGAGGGCAGTCGTGTGCACCATCATGGCCACAGTCTCGTCGGCGTCAAAGTCGGTCTCGCGGTTCAGGCTGGTCAAGCGGAGCAGCGCTCGCTTGGCCTCCTCAGCCTTACCCCGGCGGACAAGCCACCAGGGAGATTCCGGGGCAAAGTAGATGGCGATGAAGAGCGGGAGGGGCCACATCCACTGCAGACCGTAGGGAATACGGTAGGCCCACTGGTCGTTGCGCTTCAACATGGCAAAGATGACGCCAATGCCAATCTCTTGGCCGAGACCCCAGCAGAAGTTGACATAGGTGGTGAGATAGCCTCGCAGCGCCACGGGGCAGACTTCGGAGGCGTAAGTGACGGTGATGGTCTGGAAGATACCCCAGGGAATACCGCACAGGATCTCGGCGACCAGCAGCGTCTGAATGTTGGGTGCGGTGAAGAAGATGGCAGTGAAAGCGGCGACCAAGACGAGACATCCCATAACGGTTTTCCTGTAGCCGAATCTCTCGGAGACGAAGCCGTTGATGAAGAGACCAATGATTTCACCAACGGTGGCACCCTGTTGTTTGGCCAAGCTGTTAGCGCTGATATTTTCTTCCGACAAGATTGTGACTAGTCTAGAGGTTCCCCATAGATGCAATGGGTAGGGGTGGGACATACGTTACTCAAGCCAGACTGCCACCTGGCGGGTACTTGATATTTGCCGTCGGGGTACAGCTCACCGTATTTCTCATTGAATTGAGGAAATGCGTCTGCCAAACATGTTAGCTGCTGATCGGGATATCTTGTAGTAGAGCTGCCGGTATGGGAGCGTCTTACAGAAGTTGTTGACCAAACTGATATCGTAGCCTTCCATGACAATGCATGTGGAGATGATCATGCTCCAAGCAATGGCCTTGGGATACAGCTTAATGCCCTGGAGCAGAGTCATTGACTGTTCTTTTGCAGCAGCCGCTCTGGCACTCTCGATAATCACACGGCGGCCCTTGGAGAACTCTTCGTCCCCTTCGCCGTCGACGTCCACGACGCCTCCCGTGGTGGCATCTTTGGACGTCTGGATCTCGACACCATCCTGATGAGGAGAAATCTCCTTCTCAGTGGCAGGCGATGCCATGATGTGAGTGGTGGGAGTGTAGTCTTGGAGAAGAAGAAGAAGTGAGGTAAGGAGCACCAAAAAAAATTACTAGAACATCAGGGTGCCCTGGTATACCAATGCTCTTCGCAACAAAGTGTGCTGAAGAAAGGATGGATGGACAAGGGCCGAGGAGAGAGAGAGGGTGGAGGTGGGAGGAGAAGGAAGGATATATAGGTGAAGGCGACGGAGCGGAGAAGAGAGTCAGAGGAGAAAAAAAAGGCTCCTCAAAGACGAGGTCGAGATGCAATGCGAGGCCGGGGTCAGTTCGATTGACGCGGGTCTAAATAAGCCGAGCCCTCTGGTGTCGATCCAATGATGCTCGCCCGTTTCTCTGGAGCCTTGGCTGAAGTGGGCTTTTGAGCAAATCGGTAATGATAACAGAACCAACAAGCACCAAAGAGGCAACGAATGAAATCTCGCTGGCCGCCAAGGGTAAACCAGCGTAAACCAGGGTTTGGTTTGTCAAGTTTTTTTCTTTCCCCTCTTTCGACAGGCTCACCGTGGTCGGTTTTGGATGGCAAAAGGAAACCCAGATGGCCAAACGGAAAAATTCTTTGTTAGCTCATGGTATCTCGTTTGGCAACACTAGTTTGCAAATGCAATGCCGGGAGTGGCTCGTGGCGGCGGAGGAGCCCGCACAAGCATGCTAAAAGCTCTACTGTAGGTCTAGGAACACGCGACTTTGGCTAGCCTTAGTCCGGCAAAGTAGCAGCGCAAAAAAACGATGGGGCAGACCGATAATTGTCATGATGTGACTGGGTGGCGGCGAGTAGGTTTTGCTCTAGGCGGGCGAGAAATGAAAATTCCCCTGGTCTTATGTAGGGTTCACCGCTTGTGGGCTTCTGGAAAGCTGTTGTTGGCTGTCGCTCGTTTTTTTTTTCTGTCTGGTGAAGGAGAGGGAAAAAACGTGGGCTAGCTAGCATGGGGCCTTGATATCCAGGCTGGCACAAATGATCTCTGCCGACGACAGAAGCTGATTGTATGCAAAGAAGGGCCCGGTTCACGAGGCGTTAATGTTTATCAGCAAGCACATTTAGCGATTTCGTACAAGTCCGTAGATGGTGAAACTACAAGGTAGGAGGGAAGCTAGACAGAGGCATCATCTGCCCGTAAGATACGTCAAGAGGAAAGAGACGCCGGAGCCATGTATGTACGAGTAGATTTCAAGGTCCCAAGTATAGAGTCCGGGATCTCGAATCTAGAATCTAGACTACCTTATCTATAGTATATGCGAGGTAGCCGTAGACTGTCGTTCGCAGCAAGGCTGAACAAGGCGGGCCAATGGCAGCCGTCGTGATTGTGTGTCGTCGAGGCAAGCTGTCGTCATGCTCCCGCATCCCCATGGGGTAGAATCGCGATGCGGGGGAGCGCTAGATGCGCCCAGGCGACGCTCTGCCCCATCTGAGATGTCCTTGTCGAATCTGGCATCCTGGGGAAAAGCCTCCCTGCGTCCTGAACTGCGCCTGTTTGGCGATTTCCCTGGCCATCATTCTTTGGTGTCGTGGGCCGCCGAAAAAGCATCGCGGCCCACTGCGTTTTCGGCGGTGCTAGCTGTAAGAGGCAAAATATGGCAGACTGGCCTCGCCGCTGAACTTCCTATTTGGGTAATTTCCCTGGCATTAATATGGACATGTCTAAAAAGGGCAATATCTGCCTGGTGATGGCTCCTCATCCTGGGCAAGGCTGCTTCAATATTACGATGGGGTGCTATCACGGGCCTCAAAGATGCATTTTGGCTGCGTTGATAGCTTTCCACGTGGTCAAGATGCGTTTCTATAGCTACGGCTATTTCTCAGACAACTTACCGAGGGAATTTTTTCTCACAACACGATACAAACTGCCTACTTACCTAAATCCCGCAGTCGTCAGACGACCAAAAAAATTGTGAAAAATTGAACAAATTTAGATTATAAGTTTCTGTTTCCTCATCGAATACGGCCCATATAATGAGCTCCCTTTAATGCCTGTCTATATCAAGCGCAATGTTAGCATACCACGGCGGCTTGGTACTCGGTATCAAGAGTGGTTTCAACGCCTCAAGTCTTATTATCCAAGATTCTCGTGTCCTAAGTTTGAAGATACTGATAATACCAGATACTAGAGGAATATAGCCATGGTAGCAGATTCTAGAAGAAGGTAGCAATAGCTGCAGAAAGAGATAGTGATGGTAGCAGATACCTAACCGGGTATCTACTGCCTGGGCAGGTATTTGTTGTACTAAATAAAATGCTTTGTTTCGCATCTTGTTCTGACACTTCAACTCCAGGCAATCGCTCAAGTGCTGGATAGCCAACTTGGGGTGTTGAATACCTGTAATCACCACTGCCAAAGTAATCTATGTTAAGCACCATGGGCTCATGCGCACTCCATCTGCATTTATTCTTCCTTGCTGCGGTACTCAATATTGGCTTACTGGCCTCCATTTAACAGCTTACTCGATCAGTGTTACTTTATTCGCTTCTACGCAGTGAATATTGGGCAAATGCAGGCTTCAGCCTCGCCATATACTGGCTGTGAGCGTGCAATACGCCTGCGACACGTGGCATGCAGCATGCAGGTACCTGTACATGTGCATCATGGCTTTTGATACCTAAGGCTGTGCAGAGAAAAAGATTTCTGGCATTCAGCATCTGAGAAGCGTTAAACTGCTACACTGCACTCAACAGATCAGGTCCTTACAGCGTCCTAGAGTAGATTTAGAGACGCAATGGGGAAAATCCGCGGCCAAGAGGCCAATTCAGTCTCTCGGAGGGGTTTGTTGGACCGGATGAAAGCAAAATTCAGGCGTCAACCTATTGCCCCCGCGACCGCCCCAGACAAGACGAATGCAACATCATCTCATGCCCGTGCAACCAATCCCACATTATCAAACTCGCCACCAGTTTCCGCGCACGCCGTTGATGAGCTTCCGCAACCCTCAACTGCAACAGTCTCCTCTAAACCCAGCCCTGATGATAGTGATCTTGTCCCACCCAGTTCGACAGTACTTGCGGTGGATGCAGGTGACAAGCCTCTGTCAGATTGTTCATCCAAGTTCCCAAAAGGGAGCAGCGTATGGGAGAAAGCCTACAATGCTGCGAATCCAGAGACAAAGAAGTGGATTGATGGGTTTTTGGCCCCAAATAGCATATCGAAGTCAGCCGACAGTATACAAACGGAGGAGCTCATTGAAATTGTTCGAAATGTCGAAAAAAGACACCAAGATCATTCTCTTAAAATTCGAATAGGAGAGAAACAAATCCTCTGGAAAGATTATGCGCCCCGAGTCATATCTTTCATCAAAGCAATTGGAGACATTGCCATTCAGTTCGCTCCTGCTCCATCGGGTATCATTTGGTCCGCATTGAAGACACTTCTGCAGGTATTGCCCTACTCCAAGATATCTCTACTTACCTTATGATTAAGCTTCGCAGCTTGTCTGATCCGATCACAGATGTCCATCGCACCGGGCGAGGAATTTGCCGCTATTCTAGGATGTTCCGAAAAAGTTTTGAGCATCGTAAGGCGTGGAAAGGTGTATGAGATTATATATCTAAGTAATGCCAACACTTTGGTTCCGGTACAGGAAGTTTTGGAGCGCTCGCTTGTTGACGTGTATACCAAATCACTAGACTTGCTTGCTCATGTGGGACAGCGCCTCGCAGGAGGATATCGGGATATACTTCTTGCGATTATCAGCCCTGGCGCGTCCGAAGTTCTAATGGCTAGCCTAATCGAGTCTGAGAACAATCTGATCACAGCAGCTCAGGCTTGTGAAGTCGTGCGAAGCGCCGACGCCGACGAGCGTTTGAACACCCTGTTGAACAGCCTCAGCGAGCCACTGACGCAAATTAATGACAAAATGGGTGATCTTCTCGAAGAGGCTGAAGAGCATGAGCTTCTTGATGCCTTGGAATCTTTTAGCCGCATTGACTTCGGAGATCAACATCGCATAAGGGCCGAATCGAGAACCCCGGGAACCGGAGAATGGTTATTGCAACACAGAAAATTCCAAGAATGGGAGCAAGTCCCAGCGTCGACAATATTGTGGCTCCAAGGTACCGGTGAGTAACCAAAACAATAGGAAACTGTATCCTTCTGTTCATCCATCTGACAGTCTTTGGTATAGTTGGTATGGGGAAGTCATTCCTTGCATCTAAAGTCATAGATCGATTTCGTCTCAAAGCTGGTGTGAACTATCATCACGAGTCTCAAGATGACCAAGGGCTTGCTTTCTTCTATTGTAGTCGAGGCCAGGCCGATCTTCAAGACCCCCTTTCGACACTTCAAAGCTTTGTTCGCCAGCTATCTACGTCTCCACGCTATTCGAAGATGATGAAGAAAAGTCTTATCAAGCTATACCGTGAAAACAGAAAGAATGGCTTGAAACTAGGATTTGATGCTTGTAAAGAGCAACTCTTAGAATCAGTGAACCTCTACCCTCAGACCATCGTTATTCTGGATGGTTTGGACGAGTGTGATGCAACATTAAGGGGCAAACTTATCACCATTTTGGCTAATCTCGTCAATGATGCTCAGCATCCCGTTAAAATCTTTATCTCCAGTCGGCGAGAACAGGATATCGTGAAACTACTCCCAGCTGGATCAATTATCGAGATCGATGCCAATGATAATCGAAATGATATTGAGAAATTCATTGAGGAAAAGATGGAGGAGGTAGAAGGGGGAGGGCTGTGGGAATCCATCCCAAAAGAGCTAAAGTCAGAAATCAAAAGCACTCTTTGCAAAGGCAGTGATGGCATGTAGGTCACCAAGAATGCAACCATATTTTCGAATTTAACACACAACTAACATTCACTTAGGTTCAGATGGGCTTTTCTCCAAATGGAGCAACTATCGAAATGTCAACAAGCAAAGGAAATCAGAGATCGGCTTGGAAAACTTCCAATGTCTCTAAACGCCTCTTATCATGAACTCTTCACCGGAATGAGCAGCCACAGCCAAGAAACGCTACGTCGCGCAGTTCTGTGGGTAATGTGTGCTTACGAGCCTTTATCAAGCAACCAGCTGCTTTCTGCTGTTCGACTCTCCATGAACGACGACGCAGAGAGCCATGATATAGAAGAAGAACTTACAGAAGAGACTCTTCGCTCAATCTGCCGGCACCTGGTTGTTATAGATGCTAAGCGAGGCAAATGGAAGTTCCCGCATGCATCTGTCATTGAATATTTTGAGACAGTGCATGGATGGAAAATGGCGGACGCACATTGTTTTGTCGCTAAACATTCTTTAATCTGTCTAATCAACGGCTACTCTAAGTGGGAACTGCCTGTAATCTTGAAACTACCTCCAAGCAACAAAAGAGATCTAAGCATCAAAAGAGATCCCCAGCACCCGGGTGGTGATCTTCAACAGTATGTGAGGAAAAATTGGTTTCGACATGTTCACGCCCTTGAAGGTCTACAATCGCATGACGCTCAATTAACGCTGTTGGTAAAGCGTTTCATGGGATTCAACAACACTCTTCAACAGAGCAGTCACCAGTACAGCTGTTGGATTCAGCACGAGCAGGACAAACAGGACAGACACAATGATGATAGCACCAGGATATTCTTGAAGGATGTTTCCCCTTTGATAAACCCTGTTTTTGGTGCCTGTGCTTTTGGTTTCTATCATGTTGTGCAGGACTGGTGGCAAGCTGGTGTTGATATCTCACAAGTCAATGCAGAAGGGCGGGACCTTCTCGCAATCGCCGCAAAAAATGGGCACCAACACCTTTGTGAGAAGCTAATAGGCTTTGGGGCAGATGTCAACAGGGTGCTCCGTGGCGGGGAGATGAGCCCTCTGTTTGAAGCAGTTTACGCAAATCAGGCTGGTGTGGTACAATTGCTACTTGACAATAATGCGGACCCAAACCTGCCTTTAGACAAGCCCATTATCTGTCTAAGTGTACGTCGTCATGATCTAGCAATTGCTAGGGCTCTTCTAGAGGCGGGCGCAAATCCTGATGCGCATCGTGGCTTCGCCTCTGTACTTGAAGAGGCTGGGTTTTATGCGAATGATGAGCTAGTGGCGCTCTTGATACAGTACAAGTCGACTGTTAATCTTTATACTAAAGGAGACTTTGGGAGTCCTCTTGCCGCAGCCGCGTGGGGAGGGTCAATTGAGATTGTTCGCCTGCTGATTGAGCATGGAGCCGACGTGAATGCTCCTCTCAAGTATGGTGGGTATGGAAGTGCTCTTGCAGCAGGAGGCGTTGGAATTGGCAAAGCTCAAATGGTCAAATATTTGATCGAGGAGGCTGGTGCGGATCCAAATATTCTATCCACGAATCCGCCATCAATTCCTCCTGAGGTTTATCTTCCTGAAAGGGCGTATGAGAGTGGGAGATATCTAAAAGAGAATGGCCATGTGGTGGATGAAGATGTTTTAAGAAAGGTTAGCATGTGGCCATTAGTTGAAGAATCCGAGATATAACAGGGAGTGGCTATTCAGTATAGGCAGAGTTCAAGTCAATACCAGGTTCCCAAGGTACTACTACGCTTGCCTATCTGTTACAATTGCTATTTTCTTCTACTAGCACCTGCTACCTCTATTATGGCTAGTATATTCCTCTAATGTCTAATATTATCGCTAGCTGAAATGCGATACATACTTGTTGGATATCCAACCCTGCTTGCTGAATAGGTAGGTGGCCATTTCCAAGATATATGGCACGACGGTATCAGTCAGCGGTAGTTACGTTACAGAAACGACTTGACTTATACGGAGTAGAATCATGTTAAATTGCCCCCCATAAAACCACTTTTTATCCATAGAAAATACAATCCATGTCTTTTTTTTTTTTACTCCGTCATCCACTTCGGAGGTGTTTCGGAGCTTAGGTTAGGAGGTACGAGTATACAATATACTAGACTAAGCTGAAGCTCTCCGAGTCTCCCCGCAAACCTGCTAGAGCCCTACGAGGCTTTGTGTAGAAAGTAGTCGAGCTTAGTTGCTCTTTAGTATTGTGCATGTACCACTTGTACGCTGCTGTGATGCAAGGGCGACATGAGGCTTGATGAATCTGACTAGGTACATGTATGTAGATTCCAGCTCTCGTAATAATCTTGAAAAATCACCCAAATCAGAAAGGGCATTTCACCATACGCAATCAATTTTTTTTTTCTGTCCTCTTGACTTCCCCGTTTCCACTTAGCGGTGCCTGTTATTCCGAAGTCACTAAACCAACCCCAGAAGGGCGACCCACCAGAATTTTCCCCAGAGCCCAGCGACATCGAACCACCTCCGAAGTTCTGACTGTACCTCTCTCTTCGGTCTGACTACAACCAACCTCTTGGCCTCTTCGTGACTGAGCAGCTTGACGAGCCTCAGACTCTGCGGGACACCCAATTGCCCTCTATTTTATTCTGCTTCTCTCGCAGATCTTTTCGCTCTCTTTCTCCCCTCTCCACCCCCCGCCTCGGATTCCTCTCCCCCCGCGGAAATTATGCTGTCCACTCTTCGAGTTGCGAGCAGGCGAGTTGCTCTGCGCCCTGCGCGCCTGAGCCTCGCCAGCCGTGCTGCTCTGTCTACCTGGATCAACGTGCCCCAGGGCCCTCCTGTGAGTTGAAAACAATACTGGCGCTATCTGCGGTGACTCTGGCTGACAATTGGGCATAGGATGTAAGTTGACCACGAACGAGGCCAATCGAGCCTGACACCACCCGGAGGCCGATATATACCCTCACATACATATATATACCAATATGTACGCTCCAGTTACACCAGATAGACTAACAAGAGTCCCAATTTGCCTGTATATAGGCTATTCTTGGTATGGCTACCCTTCACTGACGTCTGCTACCTGCCCGGGAGACTCAGCTACTGCTTAAGCTGCCTTGCAAGCTACTCAAGTCGTTCAAGCCTGGCTGACTCACCTTCTCTTTAGGCATTACCGAAGCTTTCAAGGCCGACAAGTTCGAGAAGAAGATCAACCTCGGTACGAATACCCCCCTACACTCTCGAGCGGCTTGCCAGGAAACCTGCATATCCAAATGCGCCCTTTGGATTGGGCACCGCTGATTTACGGCAACGCCGGCTAAACATATTCATTGCATGGTTTTAGGTGTTGGCGCATACCGTGATGATGCTGGCAAGCCCTACGTCCTCCCCTCCGTCCGTGAGGCCGAGAAGAAGATCATCGATGACAAGCTGAACAAGGAGTACGCTGGCATCACTGGTGTCCCCGAGTTCCCTCCCCTGGCTGCCAAGCTTGCCTATGGCCCCAACCAGGACGTCCTCGACCGTGTTGCCATCTCTCAGACCATCTCCGGCACCGGTGCCCTGCGCCTTGGTGCTGCTTTCCTCCAGCGCTGGTACTCTGGCGACAAGAAGATCTTTATCCCCAACCCTTCATGGGCCAACCACAAGGCCGTCTTCAGCGATGCCGGCCTCAAGGTCGAGACCTACCGCTACTACAACAAGGAGACCATTGGCCTCGACTTTGAGGGCCTGGTTGCCGATCTCAAGGCTGCTCCCCTGGGCAGTGTCTTCCTGTTCCACGCCTGCGCTCACAACCCTACCGGTGTCGACCCCACCCCTGAGCAGTGGAAGGAGATCTCCAAGGTCGTCAAGGAGCAGAACCACTTTGCCTTCTTCGACATGGCCTACCAGGGCTTTGCCAGCGGTGACACTGACCGTGACGCCTTTGCTGTTCGCTACTTTGTCGAGCAGGGCCACGACATTGCTCTCTGCCAGTCATTCGCCAAGAACATGGTAAGCATTATCATATGGAATACCCATAATCCGCCTCCATCATGAGTAATTCTGATATGCTAATTCACCTTTAGGGTCTCTACGGAGAGCGTGTTGGTGCCTTCTCCCTAACTACCGCCGACGCTGCCGAGAAGAAGAGGGTTGATTCTCAGCTCAAGATCCTCATCCGACCCCTGTACTCTAACCCTCCCATCCACGGAGCTCGCATCGCCTCCGAGGTCCTGAGCAACCCCAAGCTGTACAAGCAGTGGCTCGGTGAGGTCAAGGAGATGGCTGACCGAATTATCACCATGCGTGCCCTGCTCAAGGAGAACCTTGAGAAGCTCGGCTCCAAGCACGACTGGTCCCACATTACCAGCCAGATCGGCATGTTCGCCTACACTGGCCTGAACGCTGAGGAGATGGAGAAGCTGGCCAAGGAGTACTCCGTCTACGCCACCAAGGACGGCCGTATCTCCGTTGCTGGTATCACCACTGCCAACGTTGGCCGCCTCGCCGAGGCCATCTTCAAGGTCAAGGGTTAAGCGTTTGAAGAGGAGAAAAAATTACATTAGAAAGGTTGGAATAAAAGGGAGAGCCATCGAATTGTTTTAGGACAGCTAGAGGGGCTTATTCAATCTGGAAAAACAAAATTGGCGTTGCTTTAGCTGCCAGTTCACTGTGTTGTAATAGTTGATGTAACAATATGACGAAGGAATGTCTCTGATGATCACATTCTACCTCTTGCCTCTGTATGCCTTTCTTTCAAGGTCTTTGATCTAAAAACAGAAAAGATAATGCACGCTATATAAGTGTGACAAAGTCAAACAAGTTTATCATCATAAATCATGAAAGTCGTAATCGGTCCATATCTCTCTTGGCCTCTTCCACGCGCTTCCCAACATCTTTATACAATGTGGGCACATCCCTACCATCGTCTTCATCTTGTGATGATTCGCTGTGGGAATACTCCTCGTGAGATTCCAGCTCGGCTTGCAGCTTCCGAGCCCTGTCCGTGATACGTCCGTTTGCGTCCTTCAGATGAGTAACGTAATGCTGCAGTGCGAGTATACTCTCTGGCGTATAAACTTCCTTTCGAAGCTTCCACATTGTCTGCTCGGCCTGCTTCTCCGCGCGCTGCGCATCAAGCGAGATGTCCGATGCGCGGAGCTCCAAACTACGAGCAATGACGCCGTGCTTTGCCTCGAGAGATCGTATGAGGCAAGTAAGACATTCTGCAAAGGTTTGAAGAAGGCTGGTGAGAGACGTGACGGTGCGTATGCGAGCTGCTTTCAGTGCCTCTTCGGCAGCAGATAGGCTAGTATTGAGAGCGGCAAAATCCTTTGGTAGAGAAGCGATGTGACGGTGGAGGTAAGTAGGATTCGTAGCGGGATGGGCGAAACGAGCCAGACCCAATGCGGAAGCGTGAAGATTGCACGATATCAAGTCGGCGAGGTCGGGCAGCAGGGTCTCAAAGTCGGAAAGCGGCGGACTGGAAAGCAGCAAGGTGAGTGAGTCGTGGGGCAGCGTGTCGACGACATCGAGGAACGAGGGGAGGACGAGGAGCAGGTCGAGGAGGGCCTCGGGGGTGGATTCGGCCGAGGACTGTGACTGTCGCTGCTGAAGACGCTCGCTGGCACGGGATAATCTTGTGGATGTTGATGATGATGAGGGTTTGGGCTCGGGGGGCGTGGCGGTTGCGATGGCGCGTTCTAGGAGGTAGTGCTTTGCGGCCTTCTGGCGATGTTTGTCCAAGTTCTGGAAAAAGGATTGTTAATACAGGATGGATGATGATGAATTTTAGAACAATTATTATAAAGAAGGAGAATAGCACTCACTTTTTGAACTGTGGCCCTGTCTTTGGCCTCGTCGTCCTCTTTGGTCGAGCCATCAGGGTTCAAGATGGCTGTGGTGATGATGCGATAGAGCTTTGCAAACTCTGGGTTGCTCTGCAGGATCTTTTGCTCAACTGGAGGGAACATGCCTCTGCACCAATTGAGCAACCAATCTGATTCGAACTGTCTGAATGCTCTAGATGATTAATAAAAAATAAAAGAGAGAAAAAGGATTAGTTTCCAGCAGCTATTTCGTAGAGTAGTATAATAGCTTCATCCCCCCCGCGAAAGCAGTAGCAGCCCAACCTGGAACTCAATTCAACGTGGGGTTAGCCAAAAGGGAGTGACAGCTCCAAGCCTTACTTTCAGGTACGTACCTTAGTAGGATTTAGCGTTTGAGAGAAGGACCGCGGAGTCTCGTGACCTTGTACTCTCGTACCCGACGCAAAGCCATTCCCGCATCGGAACGGATCATTTAGATGTTGCGTCGCCATTGGTCACAACTGTGCGACTCCAAACAGGCCATTACCAAAATTCTCCAGAAAGTTGGATGGAGGGGTCTCAAAATGGTTGGATTTCATATATAACCGCCCCCAATTGAGCCCACCGTTGTCGCTATAAACCCTTCCAATGGTCTTTATATAAGATCACTCAGCAACTTTTCATTTTAAACATCTTCCCGACACCGAGCAAAGGGCAGTTTGGTTCACAGCAGCAAATCATGTCGTCAGCTATGCCCTCATTCAAGGCCCTTGCGGCTTCGGCCACGAGATCAACCTCAAGAATCACCTCAACACACTCCTCCCTCCGCCCTCTTCTCTCCCAGATCCAAACTCAGCCGTCATCATCCACAACATCCTCAACCGCCCGAGCCTTCTCAACCACAATCTCCCGGCCCACAAAGACGGTCAAACCGCACCGTCTGCCCAGCGACCTCATCCCGCCATACCCCTACGGCGAGCGCCACGTCTACAAGCAGTCCAACAACGGCCTCTACGGCAGCGCCCGCATCCGCTTCGGCAACAACGTCGCCGAGAAGCACAACAACAAGTCCCGCCGCTTCTGGCGCCCCAACGTCCACGTCAAGACCTTCCTCATGCCCTCCCTCGGCGCCCGCATCAAGACCCGCCTCACCCTGCGCGTCCTCAAGACCGTTCGCCGCGAGGGCGGCATCGAAAACTACCTGCTCAAGAGCAAGCCCGCCCGCGTCAAGGAGCTCGGCCCCGGAGGATGGAACCTGCGCTGGCTGCTCATGCAGAGCCGCGCCGTCCAGCAGCGCTTCAACGACGAGCGGGTCGCGCTGGGATTGGAGCCCAGGGAGCTCGAGGACAGGGACGACGTCATTCAGTATGCGCTGGATTACGCCACGCCGGGTCCCTTGAGCTTGCGCAGCCAGGCGACGTTGGCGGAGATGAGGGCTGCCCTGGACCAGACGTTTGTCTTGGGCGACGAGGACTTGGCTAATCTCGAGGGCATCGAGGAGCTGTCTGACGAGGAGGAGGAGCTGCTGCTACGGGAGCTGGATAGGGCTGAGGAGGCGGCAAGATTAAAAGGTGGAAGAGCGGAAAAGCAAAGCATTGAGGTGTAAAGACTCTCAAATCCCTTTTTAAGAAATTTTGTATATCATTGTATGTATGTAGGAACTCATCGTGTAGAATAAACCCCGCCATCTCGGAGCAAAGCAAACCAACCGAAAGAAAAGACAAATACTCGCCAGCATCCCATGTCTCGAATTTTTTGAAGCCGCATAGTAGATAGTAAGTGATATTGCCATGAATGAATGAGAGGAATAGAGCCATATCAGCGGGCAATGGAAAAGGGTACCCATAGTAGCAGATACTAAGGGGATATATTGATAGTTGCTCAAAGTATGAGATAGTGATGACAGTAGTAGAAACATTCAAAAACTAGTTATCCGCTACCTGTTAGATGCTTGGGCAAGCAAGTAAATAGATTCATTCACTTTGCATCCAGTTCCGACATTTGAACCTCACGCAGTCGCTGGGATGCTGGATAACTAATTTGGGATGCTGGCTTGTATTTGCCAAAGAAAAATACCTAAGATTTGAAACGCCTGATATCCTGAGCGCACAACTACAAAACTTTTTACGCCCGCCACCAATCTCATGCTAGAAAACCCCTCTTTGAAAACCATCCCTACCTAAGCCCTCTAAAAGCGAAGGTCCCAGCCAATCTTGGGGCCAAGTCTGGGCAATTCCTCGGCCACGCTCTGCACGTCCTTGTCTCCTCTACCGGAAAGGCAGATGATAAGGTCCTCATCCTTCTTCATCGTCTTGGCCAGCTCAATGGCACCGTAGATTCCGTGTGCCGACTCCAGCGCAGGGATGATACCCTCCAGCTGGCTGAGAAGCCTGAAGCCAGTGAGAGCCTCAGCGTCAGTTGCGGCAATGAACTTGGCGCGCTCAGCATCCTTCCAGGAGCTCAGCTCGGGTCCGACACCAGGGTAGTCGAGACCAGCAGAGACAGAGTGTGTCTCAATGATCTGGCCGTTCTTGTCCTGGAGAACGTAGGTGCGGACTCCGTGAAGAACACCCTTTGATCCACCGGTAAGGGTAGCGCTATGTCTGGCCGTGTCGACACCATCACCACCAGCCTCAACACCCAGAAGCTTGACAGTAGGGTCGTTGGCAAATGGGTAGAACATGCCAACGGCGTTGCTGCCTCCACCAACGCAGGCAACAACGGCATCGGGCAGCTTGCCTCGCATCTCCATCATCTGCTTCTTGGTCTCGTCACCAATCACGGACTGGAATGTCCTCACAATGGTAGGATAGGGGTGAGGTCCAATAGCGGATCCGATGATGTAGTGAGTGGTCTCGAGGTCAACCACCCAGGCACGAAGAGCCTCGTTGACGGCATCTCTGAGCGTCTTGCTTCCAGCTTCGACGGCAACAACCTTGGCGCCAAGAAGCCTCATTCTGAAGACGTTAAGAGCCTGTCGACGGACATCCTCCTGTTCAATAGTGTCAGTGACATAGTTTTCTCAGGTTTGTTTGCAAAGGGTTGAATCTTACAGCTCCCATGTAAACTGTGCACTCCATGCCGAACTTGGCACACACAGTAGCAGTGGCAACACCGTGCTGACCGGCTCCAGTCTCGGCAATAATCTTGGTCTTTCCCAGACGTCTAGCTAGGAGCAGCTGTCCGAGGGCGTTGTTGATCTTGTGGCTACCGGTGTGGTTAAGATCCTCTCGCTTGAGCCAGATGTTGGCACCGCCGCAGTGCTCGGTGAGACGGTCTGCCAGGTGGAGGCGAGAAGGTCGTCCCATGTAGTCGTAATATGATCGGTACTCCTCCCAGAACGAGGGATCGTCCTTGATCTTGTTGAAACCTTCCTCAAGCTCAGACAAGCAGTCCATCAAACTCTCGGGGACATACTGGCCACCAAACTCTCCAAATCGCTCGGGGATTTTGCCGTGGAGAGCTGCCAACTGAGCCACCAAAGCGCTGTCTTGCTCTGCGGTAATGCGGTCATCATCAGTGACAACTGCATTGACAGAGACGGAATCTGAGCTGGCACCCTGGTTGCCAGGAGCGTCCTGAACCAGAGTAACTTCATCCTTGAGGACAGCAGGTCGAGAGTCACGGCCGCAAAGATAGGCGCAGTACTTCTCGACGTCGGCGTCGTGCTGGCCAGAAGCAGCCTTCTGAATGGTAGTAATAATCTGACTGCCGACAACGACACCGTCGGCGATGGCGGCGACGCTCTGGAAATGTTCGTGGGTGCTGACACCGAAGCCGACGGCTGCCGGCTTGTTGCCGCTGTACTTCTTAACTCGGCTGAGGAGATCGGGGAGTGCGGTGTTGAGAGATCCGGTAGCGCCGGTGACACCCTGTCTTGAGACAACGTAGATGAAAGAATCTGCGAGCTGGCAAAGAATCTTCATACGGGTATCTGAGGTTGCAGGAGCGATCAAGGGGACATATGAGAGGCTGATATTGATGTAATTGATTAGCAATTGTTCCAATGAAACGAAGAAACAGAAGTCATGACGAGGATCAGCCAACTCACTGGCCCTTAGTGCAGAGCTTGCGGAAGGAAACGGCCTCCTCCGGGGGCAAGTCGACGACAATGAAGCCATTGACGCCAGAGGATTGGCAGTCCTGCAGCAGACGCTCCTCTCCGTAGCTGAGGAGGGGATTGTAGTAG
The DNA here is from genome assembly GCA_037893235.1 of Trichoderma afroharzianum. Taxonomy (NCBI): domain Eukaryota; kingdom Fungi; phylum Ascomycota; class Sordariomycetes; order Hypocreales; family Hypocreaceae; genus Trichoderma; species Trichoderma afroharzianum. The sequence goes on along the minus strand of JBBLXW010000043.1, from coordinate 106,518 downwards.
CCCATGAGCATGACGGGAGCCTTGAGACCGCGAGATCTGGCCTCCTTGACCATGCCCAGGGTGGACTCGATGCTCACGCCATTCTGCAGCGCAATCTGCATCGCATAAAGTTAGAAAAGAGCTGCAACATGTTTCTCTCGACTTCTTCGTACCGTGTTTGCCGTCTGAATGGTCGGTCCGTCGGCAATGGGATCCGTGAAGGGAGCACCAAGTTCGAGGACATCTGCGGCGAGTTAGCACCAGCTCTGACTCCTCCCCATCCATCTGCTTTGCGCCCAGACTCACCAGCTCCTCCCCTTTCCATGGCCAGCAAAATGCCGGGCGTGTCTTCCGGTCGAGGGTATCCCGCAGTCACATACGTGACCAGCGCCGGCTACAAGTATCGAAGATCCAATGTCAGCAAATGCCATCATCTCATCACCCCACGACGATACCCCGCGGTAAATCAGTCATAGCTGGGATGGGCAAAAAGAAGTACGAACCCGGCCCTGCGCCTTGCAGCGTTGAAAGGTCTGCTTGATGGCTTCCATATTGTCTCGTATCGTCTCTGTGTCGGCTCCAAGTATCCAATTCACTCAAGTCGATATCGAATCGAAATCTGCAGTGGCAAAGGGAATCGACGGCGTTTTTAAGGAAGAAACAATTCTGATGCCCGCTGCCCGATTTCCGGAAGAATGCGGTCCGCCCCTCCATTTGCCTCTGCGGCAGGCACTAAGAAACTAGCACCTGCATGAGCCCCGCCTCCCGCAGCTGCAGCAGCTGCAGCCCAGCCCGGACTTGCCCAATGCGGCAATGCCCTGCAATGCATTTAGTGTACAGCAGATGCGAGATGCCCTTCCGATGGGCCTCACATGCGATGCAATGCAATGTACTACCTACTAAAGTCCGGAGTCCGGAGTACATACATGCCGGTATATGCACATAAGACTTGCTCCTAGATAACACGGAGTCCGAATCAGGGAGCTGGTATTGTATTGTATCCCCTACTTTTACTACTAAGGTACCTGGTGACATTTGTTACTCGACATGGACATTAGACTGAAATGGTTCCGATCTGACAGAGAGTCGCCACCAAATAACGCCTCTTTTTTGACATCTGTACTGTCACTGGTAAGCTTAGTCGTGCAATTTCACCATGACTCAAAGAACTCAATCAGACATCTACTCAGTCACATTCATAAGCTTATTCGATCTAAAGTCCATGCGGAGATTCTTATTTAGGTTTTGCAACTTTGCCAATCTCTCTAAAGATGAAAATATATGAAGCCAAAAACCATCCATGCAAAGATGCTTATGATCCCCCTGACGCCGACCTCTATGGTCCTTGAACGCTTTACCATTTTACCAATAATATTTTTCTTTTTTTTTTCGTATGCTTCTTTTCACCCTGCTGAGCCAGCTCTAGCCCGAGCTATTACTTATAATTCCAAGAAATTAAACATGACGTCTCTCTCCCCTTTCCCAATCGTACTCCAACCACACAACCCCCTAATTCGCCTGAGCCAACATTCATTAAAATGCATTCTTTTCATTGTAGCCATCATATGGGTTGTTGCTCCTCATGCTCGGCTTCGTTGGGCTCGCACCGTAGACAAACTTCTCGTTATTTGCATCCCTCGCTGAACTGCTGCCCCCAACCGCACCCGAAGAAGAAGAAGAAGCCGTTGGCTCCCACGGAGGTGGCGGGTCTCGAGACCAAGACGACCGTGCAGAAGGCGCATTAGAAGTAGGACGTGCATTCTCCTCCTGCGTTGGGTAGCGGATGCCTCCCTCCGCACGGCTGCGCTCGTCCGTGTGCAAGCCCACAAGGGTCTGAATCACACCAATCAAGACAACAATCACGTACACAAGGAAGATGCCCAGCGAGATGAGTGCTTCCTGCACCAGGCTGCTGTGCAGCCAGTTGGTGACGTGGTCGACGGCTCCGCTAACCTCATCGGCCGAGGCGGACGAAGGCGAGGAGAGGAAGCTGTGCAAGCCCGAATCACCGGCCAGAGAGCTGTTGGCTCCCGCGCTGAAAGTGTCGTTGGGGAAGAGAGGGAGGTCGACGTGAGCGTGGTCATGGACCCACGTCAGCCCCTTTTGCACACTCTCAATCTTGAGCCCAATAACACAGTGAAGAACCGACTTGATGGGCCCCAGAAGAATGGTGCCGTTGAGCGCAGCGTCCAACCCTTCTTGCATCTTGTCCACAAAAACGTTGATTGTATCGTTGACCGCCTGTGTTGCGTTGCTGACGTAGCCGAGAAGATCATTGTTAATCTCGTCGTTGAGATCTGTAATGACGCCGTTGGCACTCGCGGCCCAGTTATCAGAAACGTTCCGCAGGCTATCGACGACGTTTTCCGCAAATGCCCCGACTTCTTGAGTCAGTGCAGGCGTCTTCTGCTGTACAGACTTGAGGAGAATGTACTGGCATAGGCATGCAAAGAACCCAGAAAGGGCAAGTGACAAGACGAACAAGGCAGCCGGCGAGGTGGCATATGCAATGCACCAGCGGACCAGAATCTGCTTCTTGGCGCTCATATTCTTCGTGAACCGAATGCCGTATGACGCAGTGTAAGGCCGAGAAGCGATATAGATGACGTCCATCGGGTCCTGCTGACCCTGGTTGACGAGTTTGGCATGCTGCTTCTGCTGCCGCCAGCGACGAATCTCCAGCCACGCCATGGGAATCATGGCACCCACCGCCACCAAGGAGAGAATAACAATGAATGTCACGCGCGCCTTGGATACCATCTCCTGCAAGTTGGTGAAGAACCGGTTCAGCGAGTCGTTATCAGAGCAAAACGTCAGTTCTTGCAACTCGGCACGAGGGAAGGCGCTTTTGTTGAACTCGTATTTGCCATAAGCCTCGTCCAAGGCTTCGCGCAGCTTCTCAAAGGGATACGAGATGGCAGTCTCGGTCAAGTTTTGAACCTCCTCAAACGTAGGGAGTTTGTCGTTGAGCTCCTGAACGCCGCTGACGAACCCTGTCGAATTCAGCTGGAAATCCTTGAGCTCGTCGATGGGTTTCGTAAAGTTGACTTTGGGAATCGCCGAAATCAGGCTGCCAAAGACTGAGTCTTCAATGCTGGATGTCATGTTTGTGATGGCCTTTTGCAAGGAATTCGCTATCTTTGAAATATCGGTGACAGTGCCGTTGATTAGGTGGTTGAATGCTTCTGTCGCATCCGCGGTGACGTTGGCGACAACATCGAGACTGCCGTGTATCATAGCCGTGACAAGACAAGTGTATGTAGCGGTCAAGAAGTTGATGTAAAAGATGATAATGTTCTCAACGCCGCTAATCACCATATCGAGCAGCTCCACCATGCCGTGGACGCTCTTTTCGACACCCAAGGCAACAAGCTCGTTGACTCCTTGAGAGAGATAATGAGGCATGGAAGCCATGGCGCTGCCTACGCCTTCGACTTTGTCACAGGCAGCAAGAGCCTGCACCTCTGCATCCGCGAGATTCTCTCGTAGCTGGGCTATTAGAATGACGGTGCGAGCCAGGACAATGATTAGGAGGACAGTCCACCGGTTGATCCATATCTGTGAAAGACGGGACCGAAGACTGAGATAGGGCGTGATGTAAGGAGCCGTATCTGCGCGCGGCTCTATGGATCCTTGGGGTCTTGACGGATCGAAGGAATCGACTCGAAGAGTCTCTGGAACATGAGGGAATGGCGGCGGATTTTCGCCGATTCGAGTAGAAGACATCTTGGGCCGATGGATACTGAAGAGTAGAGATCGTGATATATCGAAAGAGACGACAGATGGTATTCAAAGTTGGTAATGAAAGCTGTGATGCTCGTTACGGCCGGCCGCTGAATATAAAAAACCGAAGGAAAGTAGTAGTAGTAGAAGAAACAAGAATACCGACGAGAGTAGAGAAAGATGTAAAAAAGAGTGCCCAAGGAAAAGTAAAAAAAAAGATTGTACCAAAGGAAAAAAAAATAGACAAAAGAGACTGAACAGAAGGAAAATATTATAGCTATTCACTCATCATGATTCAATGACGCGAAAACCGTGAGGAACAAAGCCTTTAAGAACAATAAGGCGCAGCAGCAGCGCACGACAATAAGAAATTCACTACCAAAGAGGGGCAGAAGTGAACGGCAACTGACGCAACCATGTTCGGCAAACAAGGATCAAAGCCGAGCGCATATTTTCACACACAGGCAGTACTTTGCAAACATGGCTTTTTTCTTTCCCAGTCGGAGAAATTTCAAAATAGCTGCCCGGAGGCCGTCGATTCGACAAGAGATGTTGCATCTGCCATGCTGCGTGTGGATCTGTCTAAGCGCCTGACAAGGCTTCATCAGCCAGTCACAGCTCGCGATGCCACCGCAACAGGCACAACCTCAGACTTTGCGAGACCAATTCAGATCTAGCCAAAAGGCCGTCTTTCATGATCCGCAGCAAGGGCTTGTGCTGCCGTTCGTTTTGGCGCGCAGCTCATCAAGGCCAAGCCAGGGATTTGGCTTGGTCAAGGCAGCAAACACCGAGAAAAGCGGCGGACGAGAAGAAGAGAAACGCCCACCACCCAAAAGCCAGACGAAACACCGCCTCTATGGCGACAGCAATGACGTAGAGAGAAAACAAATTGACTGGCCACGCGCGAACCTTGGCAACCCGAAACAACGCTTCCCGCTCAACACGGCCTCACGAGATGGGCGCCCAAGTTGCCTCCCCAAGCAGCGGCACGTCACGAGGAACGCTTCGTATTCAGACGCAGCATCACGGACAAGTTGCCTCTCTTTCCATCACGCGGTTATTCACGGCACTCCACAAAACGGAGTTTGCAGCACGTAAAAAAAACAGAAACGAGGGCACCTTGATCATCAGGTTTACCCACGGAGAGCACAAGAACTTGGACTTGGAACTTGTAACAGCGGTTAAGAGCTCTGGTCCAATGAATAGCCGCCGCAACAGCGTAAGCAGAGCTTATGTAATGCTCTCAGGCGCACTCTGATGAACGGGATGGAAATTGTAGGACGGCTCTTGGTAGCACTGACTTGGGTTTCAAGTCCAGTGTCTCGGTCATTTGAGCAAGTCCTTCTGTTGAAAGTTCATGATACTCACCGCTGCTTCTCTACGCTTGATGAGAAGAGCTCGAGAGGCAGTGGACCCTGCCGTAACCGCCCAACAAGCGCCGGCGAAGCGCCCAGTTGTATCGACCTCACTTACACATACCTCACATGTAATCAAGGGACCAAGTGCTCTTGCACGAATTCTTCTGCCTATTTATACATGAGACTCGCCATGCTGCTTCCCTGTCAGAGTATTTACTCACTCTCCAATTCATAACAGCCCGCCACGGTGCATCACCGCCTCTACAACAGCGATTAGACGCTATTCACCACCACACAATCACATACGAGACACAGCAAACATTACAGTTCAGAATGAGAAGATACTACACAGCAATAACGTGCTCTTCGTATTGAATCTAATAGGGGAATAGGAGGCTTGTATGAAGCCTTGCATTAAATCATTTAAATCAGGAGCATATCGTTCGAAAACGCTTCACAATTCATTCACTCCCCACCCGACCTCTTCGGGTCATTCATTAACCGCCCACTGTAAATCTAAACATCAACGTCCTTGTTGGCACCAACAACGACATCCTGAATAGTCTCGTCGGAGAACTTGAGATCCTCCTCGATGGAGACGTGGTCCTTAATCTTCAGGAAGACCACAGGGGCGGCCAGAAGGAGAGATCCGGCAAGGACACCCCAGGTGGCGGCGAACATGGTCATGTAAGGCTTGCCAAGACCGTCAAGGCGCCAGAAAATGGCAGCACCAACGGACTGGAAGGACTTGTAGAAACCTATCATGACCCGGTTAGCAAAGACGTCCACTTGAAAAAAACTTTGAAAAGCCTGCGTGAGGATTGAAAAACTTACCAGCCATGTTGGCAGTCTTACGACCAGAGTTGGACAATGAACCCATCCACCAGTAGATGTTGGTCTGCCAGATAGCATCGTAGAAGCCGTAGAAGAAGTACAGGAACATGGGGCCAATGAAGAGCTTGCCACCATCTTCCCAGTCAACCTTCTGAGATTCGTAGTCGGGCTGGGAAACGACGGAGCGAGGGGGCTGCATCTTCTGCCAGGCATATCCACCACCCCAGATGGCAAAAGTGAGGATGAAGAGGAAGACAAAGGAGGCCTTGGCACGGGTGCTACGGCTGACCCCAGTGTAATCCAGAGCAAAGCCGTTGATGACGGCACCGATGATCTGGGCGAGCCAGTACAACAGGTTGTTGAGGGATCGGGTGCGGATGTTGAAGGCGGCGGCGTTCATGTCGTTGTTCTGGTAGGTGTAGAAGATGTTGGAGGCGAAGAACATGGGGAAGAGGAGGAGAACATAGGGAGCGTTGTACAGAGTCTCCCAAAGACCCTTGAACTCAGAGGTCCACGAGGGGTTCTTCATCAGGACGATCTTGGTGCCATCCTCACGAATGACCTTGTCAGCGTCAAGCAGGAAGAAGCAGAGGACCAAGCCGAGGAACATGAGGACGATGAAAGCAGCGTAGGTGCCATCGCCGACAGTTCCACTGTGGCTGTGGATGTTCTGAGCAAGAGGAATCTATAGACGCAAAAGTTAGTATCAAGGATTTGCCAAATCCAAGTACAATGAAAGACGTACCAGAGAGCCAATGACGGCACCCAGGTTGAAAATGATCCAGAAGGTGGCAATGTAGCGACCCTTCTTGTCCTCAGGAGGGTAGGACATCATGACAGCACCCTGGGCGGTCCAGAGCAGACCAGCGCAAACACCGAGGAAAGCACCGGCGAAGATGACGAAGCCGATGTTCTTGTTGTGGTTGTAGCTGAGGAAAGAGGCGCTGTAGATGCAGTATCCGAGACCACCAAAGCCGAGAGTGAGACGGAGACCAAGACGGTTGGCAAAAGTACCAGAGAAGAAACCAACGACGGCGAAGGTGCTGTAGAGGGCGACACTGGAGTGGTCCTGGGCCGTGGGGTCGACCTGACCACCACCTCCCAGACCAGTCAAGGAGTTGTACATGCCGGGGCAGAGGAAACACACGAGAGCAACCAGCACGAGCTGGACTCTGGGTGAGGCATAGTAGATCTCCCTACCGAAGATCTTGTGGCCCTTGTAAATCCATCCGGGAGGCCGGTCATGAAACTCGTTCTGGGCAGCCGCATAGGAGTCGACGGGGGCGACGTCCGAAATGGCAGGCTCCGCAACGTGCTTCTCATCATCACCCATGGTGAAGAAGTGGCTCTTCTTTCCGAATTGATGTTCTGGAAAGGGTTTTTTCTTTTTCTGAAAATTGTCGAAGATGGCCTCGTACTGATTGATGAAAGCTCAGTAGAGGTTGACGCTCAATGGGAAACGGAGCCTTCTGTCTGTGGGCGCGTGTTCCAATCCGAAGCCGTGGAACCGAGGCGACAATTGGGAGCGGACAGTGAAGAAAGAAGGCTCAAGCAGATCCAGAATTGAATCCGGGGGACCTGATGATATATGAAGGCCGCGCAGATCTGACGGGCAATGCTTAAAAGGGTAGTATCGGCAGGGCTACTCCATCCCAATTGCTCCAGGGGACGGTACAAACAAAGTCAAGGTTGCTTAGCTAGCCCTCGAGCAACCACTTGCAATTGCTAGGCGCCAAGCGGATGGACGGATGGACGGCGAGCGCTATGGAGGTTGGTGCGGAGACAGGACAGGCTTGGGGATCAAGGGACCACAGTCACACCAGAGTTCTCACACAGGGCAGGCAGTACAAGTACTTGATACGATACGATTCCTGCACGCGGATCAAGGTGTGAGTGCCCCGTACTCCAGCACTCCAGTACGAGATAGGAGTCCGTAGTAGCGGCGGCAGCAAAAAAAGTAACACGGTGCCTACTTTTGCTTGGTCCGTAACCTAGACTCGCCAAGTGCATACAACGTGGATCCCGGGGCGTTGGTAGCAGCCAAGACAAGCTACGTGACAATCTGGAATGTGGGAAGGGCGCTGACTAGTGCTCCTACAGGCCGGTAGTACGAGTACAGGAAGTACGGACGAGAGTCGAGTCGAGTCGAGTCGAGTCGACGAGATACGATACCATGGCAGCGAGGCAACGGGAAGCCTTAGTACTGTAGCCAGAGCCAGAAATGACAGAGACGACCGGGGGAAAAAAAGAGGCTTTGCTAACAAGCTTTTTCTCCGACGACGGCGTGCGGCTGTCGCTAGCCAGATCCGATACGAGCGAGACATGGCATTAACCAATTGGCATGTGGTCTTGTGTTTTTGACCGACAAACACGACATTCTGCTAAGAATAGATGTAGTAATACTCTTTACCCCTGAGTTTGGAAGGATTTCATGACAAGTAACGAGGTTGCTGCTGATGTGATATCGAGATACGGGCGTCGCAAGACAAAAGAGGAATGTATAGATAAAGAAAAACAAAATAGAGGAGGGAAAATAAGAGCAAAGAGGCCAGGGTCTGGCCACGCCATGCCACTGTAATGGTTTTTTTTTTTTTGATGAGCGAGGATCCGTGAGGTGGAGCGGCGCCACTCGGCTATGCCGCCACAACAGCACGCGACTTGTATGGAAATGCCAGTGAGTCGAATCTCATGAGAAGAGATTCGTATTGTGTATGGAGGAAGGAATACTGTAGGATCGAGAAAACGTGTGTGCCGTTACGGTCGTCCGAGGGGGAGGAGGAGGGCTATCACAGAGGTACCAGTACGAAGCACAGACAGACATGGGGTGGCAGATAGCAAGCAACCTTCTGGCGATCTCTGCAGATTGGACGCCTCTGTTGGATTCCAGCAGCGAGCGCCGTGGGCACCGTACGTTGGCTCAGAGTGCAATGCAACCCAAGTTCGCGTCTGATATTGCTCTTCCTGAAGTGAGGTTGTGATTCCGCCAAACGACGCCCTTGCGACCAATGCGTGCTAGCAGCAGCAGATGCAGACCTGCACTCTTGGGGCAGGACCCGAGCAAGGGAACAAGGGAACGTTCTTGAGACCCACGGCGCGGCTTTCTCCTTTGGATTCGGAGGGTTTTAAACTTCTGGCTGAGGGTGTGGTGGCATGGCTCAACGGCTTCATTGGGTGGCGTCGCAGTTTCGGTTGGAACAGCCATCGAGCGGTTCTGCATCTCCAGTCCCCGGATTCCACACCCCAGGCCCTGTTGAGTCAGTGTATTCTCACAGTAGGTACTCGTATATACGGCGTACGAAAGTAACGAGGAAAGTATCATGTCATTGTCCCTCGCTTCTCGCCGGCCCTTGGCTTTCTCTCGCCTCCCAGAGACCGGTTTCGACAGCGATAATCCCCTGGCCGCCTCGCAGCCTCGCCACGCTACCAATCCCTTCCTCCTCCCCCGTATCGACGATTACTCTTCGTATCTTGGCCATCAGATGCACAGACAGGCACATAAGCTGAAAGGGGGGCCACAACCCAATGTTCCGGGGGAAATGATTTAAAACAGAAGCCCTCTGGCAAACCCCTGGCCTCACCAGCCAAAGGCTCTTGTCAGCTCGCGGATGAAGGCCCGAATGGCCCCAGCAGCTGGTTGGTCTCTGGCAGTCCTGGCCCAGATCGAGGCGTCCGCCACCGCCCCCAAACGAGCATTAGCGGTTTGGCAGCTGACAGTCCGCGACCCTTTGGTTCGCTTTTCCAGTGGGCTAATCAAGAGATGTGCCGTGGTCAAGCTCCAGCGAACTGCGCCTGAGGAGGGAAAAATGTTCCGGGGCGGGGCGCGCTTCGGCATGGGGGAGAAAAAAAGATGGATGAGAGCAAAGCGGCTAGACGCTTGATAGAGGCTGCATGCTGATTCAGGGCACAATGGAGGCGGTCGCTTCTTCTTCAGTTATCAGATCCGGTTGATTCACCCACAGCGGGTGAAAGACCCAGATTTCTAGCACCACCATCTATATTACAGTAGGTATCTGACCACTGTCCTCGTGTCTAGGACATACTACTAGGTATTCTCGTTACAATCCGGACACTAATTCTACAGTACAATGGCGAGCTAGTCAACGTGAGAGTGAAATGTCTGGCATCGCCCACCAGCCATCCAAAATCCTTCTCGAGCGCTTCTCGATCGCACCAACACCGCCACGGCACGCTTGCCAAGGGCAAATGGGTCACCCGCCTGCGAGAAGCCGAAGCGCCATTGGCTTTTCTGTGGCACAAGAAGCAAAGGAGATGGTTTTTAAAGTTGGGTCTAGACCATCCATGTAACGTTCCCTCGTCCCCGTCTCTCCATCAAGCCATCTACGAGTTATGTAAGTACTAGGTCACAGGGGTTAGGGAGCCTTGCCGGGTCCTCTCTCAGCTGACTAACTTTTACGACCTCCAAAACCGAGCTTCTGTGATGCGTAATTTCCAACGACCATGAATCCGAGATCTCGCTCCGCGATCCGAGAATCCATCCTCAGCTCGGGTCGTCAGTAACCGCTAGAGGCTTGCTCTCCTGTCAGTTGACGGGACAAGCCAATGTTACAAGTATATACAACTTGCATGCAAGCGAGAGAGATTAGCCCCCCTCCCTTCCTGTTGGGCATCGCTGCACCAAGAGCTGGCTCGTGACAATTCGAGGCCAACGAAGGATTGTACTCTACTGTACTGTACTGTAGACCCCTCCGCACTCATTGCTATCGCGGGGCCCCAGCTCTCCCCATACTAGGAGGTACCAACAAGTTTGGAGAAAGCTGCAGTGGTACGAGTAAGTACCTGTTTGGAGAAAACTGCAGTGGTACGAGTAGAGGTACCTGTAATAAGTAGGTACAAGCAACCGAGGCTCGTCACCAACACAAAAAAGAGTAAACCACAAATTATTATACTGTTCCATCTGATACTCCCATCCAATCTTTCACCCTCTTCTTCCTTTTGGGCATCAATCTCCCTCTCTCAACAGCGTCTTCAACAAAAAACTCCCAGAACTTGCCTAGCCGCGATTTTCTGTCGCAATACCCACCTCCCAGATTCTAACCGGTGCAAGCTCTGCATCTCCGAGCCAGGGAAAGCGATCCTACACATGCACGCGCTACCGTTATCATGTGGTGTGGCCCGTGATTTACAGTATCTCCAGGTACAGGTATATATATCCATACTGTAGCAGTGCTCGTAGGTACAAGTACAAGTACCCAGAGATTAGTAGACGCAGAGAGAGGCTCCGTACGGGGTCCTCGGCAGCCGTCAACCTTAATTCCTGGACACCCTCTGCGCGCTCCGTTCATGTATGGATCCGGTCCATATAGCCTAGAAACTACTAGGTAGTACAGTAGTACTCAAGAAATCCATGTTACATCCGCCTCAAAAGACCAACAAAACACACGAGTATACGTTTTTGTACATTACGTTAGTACACGACCACTCAATCAAAATGAACGCACCATCCAGCAGATACAGGCAGATAAAAGATAGTAAACGATAGGAAAACCACTCGTAAACGCTGCTATAATTGTCAAATATAGGTAGATAGCGAATAGATTGCCCATGCATGGATCATCATCTCTGCCTAGTACCTATCCTCACAAGTCCTCACAGCTCATCTCCCAATCACTCACTCACTCACTCCCCTTGCCGTTTACTTATCAACTCCAGTTCCCAAAAAGCAACAATCCCAGAGTTCCACCAACCGTTCGAAGCACGTTACCTAAAACTAACCTGTCTCTCGGCGCCCAGTCTCACACGTTTGATTTCCCTTCTCCCGGCCTGGGTCTAAGCCCAAGGCGATACCCCAGAAAGACAATACAGTACTAGAAAATAGGCTAACATGTGGCCAAGCATTTCGACACGTCTCCATCTCCATATCCTTTGTTCCCTGTTCCAATGTACTATACGTTCCTCCCACCATCTTCACTTACATGGCCCTGCGTTTTCCATGTCCGCCGCGTGCATTGGGTTACATCTTTCATGTGCATCGCCATTTCAGCGCTGCCTCGCTCCTCGTGACACATGCTTAAGCGCCGATATCAAAGTTACCAAGGTCGAAGCTAGTAGCTTGTAGTCTTCATCACGGATTCTTTCAGCTCCTCTCTTGTTTGTTTACTAACATGATATCAAATTTCATTTCTCTTTACTCTACCTTGGTTTAATTTGCCATCCGATACAGATTCTAACTCCATGTACGCAAAACCTTCCATGTTCACAGCGCCCACCTCATCCCTTCGTGACGCCGTCCCATGACCGCTTTAGCATGTTCGCGTTCCGCAATTCTTCCCAATAATTCGCAAAAAAAAAAAAAAAGGACAGATCATGTATCATCTCAATCAATAGGACTTGCTCAAAAATTAGGCCCTTTTGTGTTCCAACGCCCGTGCCACCGATATAAAACGAAAGCAGTCACCAACTCCAGTACCACCACCCCGTTCCAACGAACGAATTTCAAAAAAGAAAGAAAAAAAAACAAAAGTTATATCATGTAACGAGTCATTAAGAGCGAAATAGTACACCTCCACAACTCTCTCTCGTATTCAATAAACCCCATAGATGAGGTGAACGGACACAGTCGTATGTTCAGAAGACCTGGTCTGAAGCGAAGCCCTTAGTACCGTTATAAGGGCCCTTTTTTGTTCGCTCGCTCTCCGCCACAGCAGAAACATAGTCGCCCAGATATATATGACTTTGTAACGCTGATCAGAGCCCAAAGGCTAAGCGTTTGCATTTCAGGAGTTAAAAGAAAAATTAACCAGAAACAATGACGGGGTATCAAAATCGAATGTGAGTAGCTTTGTATATGTGCGTGGAGACCATGTAGAGTTTTTTGAGAATGTCGTTCCCTCCGGTGGCCGATCAAGATTCGGGTGGAGCAGGGATCAAGGACAAGAGCGTTTCTATGATGGCGTCGAGCTCTGTCCACTGCGCGTCATCCAGCCAAAAAGATCGGTTCGAGTAGAGGGTGCTGCCAATGTCGCAGCTGCAGCCGGTGGCTCGGAGTCGCGTTTCAACGATGATTCGCGAGGCTCCAACAAGAGACTCTTTCGATAATATGTCACCTGAACATTCCCCTGGTCTCCTTCGCGGATGAGCTGAAATTGCGCGGATAGCCATTCCTGCATATCAGGCAGCTCCGTCAACCTGTAAGGGATTTGAAACCGCTGGAGCTCGCCGATAATCTTGGCTGTCCGAGTGTGCTTGTCAAAGTTAACAACAGTCAAGCCCTCGGCACCGTCTCCCTCGGTTACTTGCTTTGTTGACGCATTGCCAATATCGACAAAGGTCAAGTCAGTCAGGTACATGCCTAAGAAAGGGAGACAGGGAGGAACGTGATTTTGCAGCTTGGCTCGGAGAACTTTATTGTTCTGTCCCGGCTCTACAATGTCCTGTAACTGGCGGAGGCTGTCTTTCCGCTTCTGTGAGATCGTATCCCAAGTTTTGCGCAGGCGACTAATGGTGCTGCTATTGAGGGTGCAGATGATGGACATCAAGCCATCGTAATTGTTGAGCTCGAGGAACTGCTGTGCAATCTTGATCCACTGCTTGATGACGGCCGCACGCTTCTTGAGTTCTGTATGATGAAGAATCGTTTCGGCGACCATGTTTGATAAGTCAGTAGATAGAGAGGACATGGCTTTGACGTTAGGAGCATTCACTCCGCCCTTTTTCATCCACTGAGAGGCCAAAAGCTCTTCGGGTAAGATGGAGCAGAAAATGTTCATCTGCATAATGGTCAATTGACGAGCGAGCTCCAGCGGATCAAAGTCGAGTATAGTTGGCGAAGCGCTGCCAGATTTGAACGACTGCAGTATGTTCTGCTGACCCTTTGAAATGATGGAAGAGGGAAGAGGCTGCTCCGTAGGCACATATTGCCCAATGGCCGTGCTTGTCTTGCCCATAGAAGAGACAAGCCGAGGTACCAGCGCACCTTCGCCCGACACACGATTCGCCAGTTCCAGCAGTCGGGAGCCGGCAGATGGTAAGACGGCATTCAGCCGATCTTCTGCAAAGGGGATAATAATCGCCAGTGCTTCACGGTCAGCGCTATCACGCCAGTGCGATTCAAGCCAGCCCTTGAAAGCATTATATACTCGCAGGCGGACGGGGCCTGAAGTTTGTGGCGATTCCTCTGCGTATTCGAATCGATCGATGAGCGCCTCCGTCAACTGCACGGGGGTGCAAAATAGCCTGAACGTCAGGAAGAATGTTGAAACGAATGTAGCATCGGGGGTCGCCTCGTGTGTGGTCAACCGTTCGACCAATGCCGGGAGTGTACCTCCTGTCACTTGACCTTCTTTGTTGAAAACTAGCTCATGTGCATACGTCTTCATTAACAGTTTAGATTCAGCCTCATCGGCTTCCTCAGTGGGAATGGAGTGAATAGAGCTTCCTGTAGTGCTCAGCTCAGATATAGAAGGCTGACTCCGGGGAACCATTGTATGATCAGGAGTAGTGGCGCGTGTCGAGGTCTCAGACACCAGGCTAACTTCCGAGTCCCGGCTCATGTATGTTGTGCTGCTTCCAGCACTGGAACCAGCCATGCTATCAAAGGAGGAATGGGGATCCTGGTCCCGGGCAGAGCTGCTTTCGATTGTGCTCTGATGCTCTCTGGGCATAGGAGTAGTGGTAAGCTTTGGTAGTTGGGGGAGTGTTCGGCCAATAGATGTGGCAGAAGATGCTGGACTGGAGACAGTTTCTTCTGTTACCGAAGAGGGCCGGGACGTCTTGGGAGATTGATTCTGGGGAGTGGACTCTTCGTCGGGCTGGCTGTCAGGGACTCGAGGCAGCGGCTTGTCAAGTGCCACTACGCTTGGCCGTCTGATGGAAGAGCTTATTGAGTCACTCGTAGTATGGGCAGAGCCAGCAACGCTAGCAACCTCAGATGTCTCCGCTAATGACGGGGTTCTCGAACGTGTTGTAGTCGCATCGAGAATACTCAAATCCAGTTGCAGGGCGTTGCCACCAGACTCGAGTTCAAAGTCTCCCGTTCTCTCAATTACGCCCTTGGTTATGGCAACGCATTCACCAGCTGCTCGCACACAGCTTGTTGCCGACATTAGCATGATTTTGTTGTCTTGTGGCATAATGATATCTGCTCCTTCTGTTTCCGCGTTCGCTAGAGTATCTCGGGCAGCAAATACAAGCTCTTGGATACGCTCAAGCAGGGATTCCCTTGACGTTACTAATGCGCCAATCATGGAGCTGCTTTGCGCAGAAACAGCGTCGACAACGGCCAGGAGTTCTCCTCCAGATGTGGCAGACAGCTTGATGGCAGTTGTAAGCTCAGGCCGTGACTGAGATTGCAAGTGCAGACGCCCAATGAATGAGCCAAGATGTGAGAGGAAGGTATCATGGCTTTTGCTGAGACGCTCGGATACTAAATGGTGAGGACGGGAAAGGGGTGATGGTCCAGCCAGTGACAGTCGGTGGGCCATATTTGCAGATAGTCGGTTCATGCTAACTTGAGAGTGTCGGCGGGAGTTGGTGCCAACCTGGGCACTTAGGGACGATAGTCGCTTACTCCAGCGGTTGCCTTGGGCTGGTCGACTTAGAGTTCCTGTCTCTGTGGATGTATGGGAGACGGCATCTCCAGCAGTTGCAGCGGCAGAAGCGCGGTCATCCGTAGCCGTTTGTGTCTGCTCGCCAAACACAGCCCTATCAGCGGGAGGTGTAGGCGGAACGCAGGTTTCCTCAATGACTGGAGCCAGAGTCGTCGTTAAGGAAACGTGAGCTCGCTTATCATCGTCCATGACGTCGAGAAACCGCACTCCTTTGGTAACAACTTTGAAAGCCTTCAATATCATTTGGTCTACGACGTCGTTGATCTCTTCGGGGAAATCCAATGCCACCAGTTGAAGTTCTTGGAGGCGTTTCGCCGTTTTCACGAGCGAAGAAAGTTCTGATAGAAGCGACTTGCGACATCTCCGTAAAGGTTCGCATCGCTCAATGAGAGTGGATTCTCGACTTAGGCATTGAGTACGCTCCTACATGTAGTATGTTAATTCTGCGCCATCGCCTGTGAACTTGTGGCAACAGTAGGACGACTTACCAGTAAGTATCGCACTCCGCCAATCAGGCCCTTCATGAAATCTTGGCTCTGAAACATGTGCCCTTCGTCAATAGTTGTAATTCGTAAAAGGTCCCAAAAATTAAGCAGTGCTTTGAGAAGATTGCGCATTTCCTCTGGCTCGTACGCTTCACAATAGTTGGTTGGAAGCCACCCCCTGGCGCCTGACGCCAGCAGCGTTCCATCTGCCCAGCCATTGGTGTGAATCGAGTGAACTAGAACAACATCTCCCTCATCCAGTGGCAGGGTAACGCTAGAATCACTCATTGCGAGAGTAGGCTCAAAGGGATAAAAGGCGCGGAGGAAGTTGTGGAAGACGGGCGGTATATGGGACTCTCGCCGAGTGGACAGATCCTCTTGCGAGCCATAGGGAGTCACAGGTGGCGTCATTTGGGAGCCAAGACGTGAAGCGTCCAAGTTTGAATCGCCTTTGGACGTCTGGTCGTGCGAAGAAGAGCCATTACTGACCTCTTCAGGCCGAGGCTTGGTGAGCTCCAGGGGAGCCACCTGGAGGCTCGCTCGCATTCGATTGTCGCTCAGCATTAGGGAGGCCAAGGACACTAGTTGTTGTTCAGGTCATCGGATGACAAGTCTTTTGAATCCAGGTCGGGCGAGTAATATCAGATACGACTGGGCTAACGTCGAGTCCGGAATAGTCACAACACACAAATATCCAATAGGTGGGAGGGCGGAAGTCGTCTCTGTCGCGTTGATGGGACGTGCAATGGCGGTTAACAGACGGTCGTTGTTCTTGCGTGTTAGAGTATCAAAGGCAGAAAGGTTCTTGGTGCGTCAGACAGGAAGATCAGGAAGATGATGCTTGTTGTAGCAGTCGAGTTAGTTGTTGTTCGTGGCGGAATCCAGTTGCGACGGCCAGAGTTGTGTGTTGTGTCAAGGGAGGATGGCTGGATGGAGAGCGGGCAAGCAAGCAAGTGCCTACGTAGGGCTGCTCCTGCTGCTCTCCAGATCTAGAGTTGCGCTTGGTATCGTAAGGTCAAGGTATCTAGTAGATTGCCCTGCGTCATCAGCAATTGAAACCGCACCATGCCTCAGCGATCGCTGGCTCTGTTGTGGGAAGCAGTGCCGGGCCGAGTCTGGAATGAAAGGAGGCCGTGGGAGGCGGGAGGCGGAGCCGAGGAATGAACAACAGTCATTCGCCCGGCAGCTTCCGTGACAACACACGAAGGCGCACGAAGGCGCACGAAGGCGACGGGAATGGCGGAATGGCGGAGGCGGGCAGCAGCTCCAGGGCCACTCTACGATCTTTGTCGCCGCCTTACGCAGCAGCAGTCATGCCGTGCTGGTGCTGGCGCTGATGCTTGGAGGCGGGCTGGGAGGCGGGCTGGGAGGCGGGCTGGGAGGCGGGCTGGGGAGGCAAAATAGCGGCAGGGCTGAAGCTACAGGAGATCTAGCGGACTTACAGGACGGAACGATTCGATGCAATGCAATTGACGCCGCAATTAGCATGCGTAAGCCGAGTCGAGCGGTTCGTTGCAGAGCAGAACTCGGTGCTGACGGCCTCAGGCGATCAGATCAGTTCGGTGGTGGTGGAATCGGAATGCGCTCGACATGCAAGGCGGCGATCCGAGACGGGCAGCGTACGAACAGGGTCGGTGTCTTGGCTGGTTCAGGTGCTCCCCTGGCCTTTGCTTTCGGGGGCTGGCAGCGTTCTTGCTCCAGGCGAGAAGGGGGGAACTGGGGGGAAGACCTCGCTGAGAGTGCGGAAAATGAGCCCAGAGACGCTGCAGTGGGTTCAGCCCTTTTTTTTTTTTTTTTCGTCTCTTCCCACGTTGATGCCTCGCGCGCTTGAGTATACTCGCAATTATCGTGCACTCAATCTCTCTAGCTGTGCGACTTTGTGCTTTGTCCAGGTATGCTGCAGGTATGCTGGCTGTTGATTGGCGCTTGTCTGCTGTGTTCTCGAGATGCCGGCGGCTAGCTGACTGGTTCGATTGGCCGCTTTCAATCTCTCGTCGCCCGCTATCACAGAGGTTCGTCCAAAGAGATGGGCGCTTTGCTATCAAGCAGCGTTCGAGGATGCCCAACGCGAATCGAGAGAGGAAAAAGGTCAGACAAGCGGCTCCTGTCTGGTCTGGGGAGGCTGCTGTTATTGAATTGGACCGCATCTGGCGCCAACCGTGCTGGAAAAGCTGTTCGAGCAACTAATATTGGGACTTGTTCTACCCACCCAGGTGTTCCTGTTCCGCCTTGCCACCAATCACTCGCCCCTTGGGCAATCCCATCACCACCACAGGCGTGTGTCTGTCAACTCGTATCCACGCCCCTAGATACTAGGTAGTACTTGTCTGATACTGCCTTCGTCACCATATGCTCAGGTCTCTCGCCAGGGTGACAAAAGTGACAGCAAGGCCTAGCTAGATGGCTCCGGGGGCAAGGGAACTACCAAGCGCCTACGCTAAGAGGACAATCCGCAGGGGTTCTCGTGGACTGCCAAGGACATGAGCAGGGATGGACGCAGGGGACATGCAGACGTCTCCTCCGGCATCACAATGCGGCCCCGGCTGTCTGTGGCCCATGCTCTCGAGTTCTCCCCGTAGCATGTCATTGTGTCCCGAGGCGACGGGTGCAACGGTCAGGTCAAATTGAGACTTAAATTGCCCAACTGATTGCGGTAATACGGCGCCTCCGCGCCATGGAAGGCTGTTCTGTTCGTTCTGTTGCCTTGCCTTGCTCAGTTCTCCGCAATTCGATGCCAGATGAACTCTCAGACTGAGTTGGAGTTCGTCTGACGTGTATCCTCCCTACAATTTGCTCCGCGCGCGTCCAGGGCACATTCAGTAACCCTGATGACCACCAGTACAAAAGCTAACTTGGGCTCCGTACTCCGTACTGCGCCACGACACACCCAAGAGGTTATTGCTACTATCACATTGATGCTGCAGGGAGGCATTGGTTAAAAGTCTGAAAACCGGATGCCATCGCGAAACTCCTTGAATTGCCTCTGCAGCGTTGGAAGCGGCCCCTTGAGGACAGTTTTCTCTCCCTTTTGCTGCGCCTATGTCTCATTAGCTTTGCGCACACTCGTCCAAGAGGCCGCCATTCAACAAGCCGTGGTCCCGGTTCAACTATGTACTCATGTCGGCTCCAAGAAACGAGTACGGCTTCGTATCGCATTTCAAATCACTCGCCTACCCATGACCGCTAGTGGCAACTACTCTATATCATTTTTTTTTTTTTGGACAAGAATGGCCCTCAATGAGATATTACGAGTTTATCATACTGCTAGCCATGCGTGGAGATGCATCCAACTTCTATCTCAAGGTCAGCCACCATCATTTGGGCAACGTCAATTGTGGTGGGGATATAATAGAACAAGCCGTGGTAAGTCGGGGAAGTTAATCAAGAGACTCGACTCTCCAGGCTGCTGGGTTTCGACTTTTAGGAGACAAAAAGAAAGAAAGTGACAGGTTTATTCGAGCGGTTGTTTCAGCTAACAGGAACCAGCCTTGCGCATACAAGGACATCCCGTTCAGATGGTTCACCCCCAGCCACACATGTTCTGAGACACCTGAGCCACATACGAGTACAATATGATTTGCCTGTCTTATCTCTTCCGTGCGTGAGGAGAGATATTGCTGCATTCAATATTGAAAGTTTAAAGGGAAGTCGAACATTTGAAAGCACCATTAAGCGAATTTCAAGGCGTCTGATCATCATGTCAGCCCGCGGGTCTGATTTATGATTCATCGCAGTGCGATTTCTGACCAAACTGTGCCATCCCCAGTATTCTAGGTTCGTTCGTCAGCGTAGCGACCCTCTGCCATGTCACGCATATCATATTACTACTCGTACACCAAACACGGAGATCTCTATTCACCAACAACGGAGGCAATCTCATCTCGATATCCCGGGACGATATCTGCCCAATAGCTTCACGACCCCGAGGCCACTCGGACTGGTATCTCCTCCCGACCAATAGTCTAGACTCGTATGTCGGCATCATCGGCATGCCACACTGAAGTCTTTCGAAGGCACTACAGGTACTACATAATGTACAATACCTGGGCAATCTGATGCGGCATTTGTCAGGCATCATCCATTACTCCATGGCAGATCCCTCCTCTCCCTAGATGTGACGACATTGCCTCAGATTTCCCATATACGAGTACTACCTAGTACACACACAGGTGCTAGGGGAAAGCTCATGACACACGCCTCACTGGGTGGGCTAGTCCGAGGGCCAAAATGCCGCCCCGCCCGCTTAGATTCTTCTCATTTCCTGTTCAGTTTTCCCCATCAAACCTATTTCCGGCTTTGGCTTCACCTTAACCCATTGTGGCTGTCCAGAACCAGAGTCGACCCTGCCTAAATTTCATATCCCCTGCTTCTGGGCGGGGCATGTGAATGGCTATCCAGAAGCGAACGGCTTCAGGGTCAAGCCAGAGGCACTAACGTCTCACATCTTGCTTTGTAGTGTCCCTGGCCTAATCCACGTGCAAGGCTCGTGGAAGCATCCAGTGTGTGTAGTGTGGAGGTCGAGCGCCTCTATTTACAGTGCTTGTACTCCGTATGAAGAACACCAATTACAGAGGTGTGTTGGTTTACTTCTATTCTCGTGCTGGCGACAACAGTTTAGTGCCAGTTGTCTTTCTCATTTCATCTCTCAACCCTTGGAAGTCCTCAAGTCGACGGCGTGACCGATGCTAGTATATACCGTGGCTTCTCCTCAAATCTTCCAACAACATCTGACCTTTTACTCCACGCTCTGCAGAGTGCGATACGTAGAACGAAATCCGACTCCAGGTCTTGGCAAATGATTACTAGTTCACAGAAATACCTAGCCATACGACTCATGAGCATTATTAAGTGCTTGTGACGCAGCTTACTCGGCACAGATAAACGGCACTGCTCGTGATAGTAGTTGCAATGGTATGTGAATCTCAATCAACTCCCGCCCGCACCAGATCTACGAAGGGTCAGGCCCGCTGTTGAAGCCGGGCCTCCTTGGTGCGGAGCGTACTCCGTAACAGGTGATAACGCTACTTCGAACAGGCCCTGTTGTTACTATCTCGTCTCTGGTGTAGCGTGTGCGAGCGGCATCGGGCATAACGAATCCGCATCGCCGCACAGCTCTCCATCCAGCTTCACTTGCGGCATTGGGTACAGAAACTCTTTCATGCTAGTACAATAGCAGTGAAATGTTAACCATAGGTGGGTCGACGTTGGTTTTTAGCAACATCGGGAAACAGTTGCGCCATGAGACTGGCGTTGAGAAGCCATGGCCCGAATTCCTATACGGAATGGGCTGATTTACAACACCAAAAAAATAAGTGCCAGGAGCTTTGATCTTACCCACAGCCTCACTTATGCCTGGAAATTAACCTTGAATATTGTGAATCAGACAACAGATATAGTAATTTTCGAAGGGCAAATTCACAAACCCATCTAAACTTGTACTCTAACCCGTATTGCATCCTCAGCTGTCGCTCAGTTAACCCAATCTAAAATATGTATTCTCTTGCCGGGTAGGCCAGATCAGGTATCGTAGAATCCAATAGTACTTGATACGCTAGATCAGCACTGTCTTTGTCTGGATGTGGGCCTAGCCTCATCCTCAGCCTCAGATACACGCAATAAGGCAACTATGTGCAACTATGGCTAGTGCTAGCACCTACTAGATCATCACTACGAGAAGATATCCGAGTTGCGAGGATAAAATGCTTGAGCTGGTGAGCTGGTAGAAAGACTCCGAAGGAGAGCTGTGCACCAGCCACGGCAGAAAGCTCCACTGAGGTGTACCTCGGCTTATCGATTTCGGAAGTATGTATATCCCAGAACAACTCAATCTTGAGCTCCCTACTCGTACTCCGTATACGTGGATCATCTCGGTGACGCTTCGAATGATGCGGACGTCTTAAGTTGTTGTACACAATTCTCTCTCATTTTTTCGTCCAGTTTGTTTTCTTTACAGCACCTGTCACGAGAGTATTATGTACATCGGCGTTCTTCTGATGTGAACCCACTGGAAAAGCACCATGTCTGACATACATCGCACTTCTTATTCCCACAAGCACAGGTGCGCAATCCTTAGATCTGGACGGGTTCGGGATAGGCAACCTCAGCCTACCCCCTGAACTGAAGCAACGCCACTGGCTACACGCCAAAGAATAACTTGTCCATACGGATGGCGTCCCGTCTTTAAAGACCCCCATGCGACGAGCTTGGGCAATTTTCAGGTGGCGTCGTTTAGTGCTGTCGAAGTTTGGGGCCTGGGCGTTTGGGCGTTGTAGCCCTGCTCGTGTGCCGTACCGCAGCGCGGAACGAGACGAGACGAGTCTGAGTCAATTCAGGAGTAAATAATACTTCTTGGGGGCGGAATAATTACATTGCGGACAAGATTGAGTTGTGTTGACTGCACCCTGGGTTTGAGACGAGAAAAAGCTGGACAGATGGGAAGCCGCAAGTTGTGTTCGATGGTACCTGGTTCATCATTTAAGATCAGATCCCTCTTGAGATGACCCTTAGATGAGATGACGCCTCTCAGCTCGCCAAATCTCTTCGGCCTACAGCTCAACTTCCCCGTACAAGTTGAGTGTTATCAGACAAGGGAGTATTGGAGTAACAATCGAGCTAGAGCCGGGTTGACCTCGCCTATAGAAAATTGACTGCAAATTTGCAGAATCTGTCTGACTGGCATATCTCGCACATCAGCCGCATCGCCGGCCTGTCAGAAGCTGAGAAACCAACAACACCGATAATCCGTGCCGATGTTCGGATACGAAATTTGTGGCTTTCATCCCGCGCTTGGCAAAGAATGAATCCTACCATAATATGCGGCTGCAAGTCAACTGTCACTGTCACGGTCTCTACATCTTCCTTGGTTACCGCAGGAAGCCAAAGCATGCAGCTCTACGTCAACTTGTATATTGGATACACCCGGCCGGCTCCTTTCCGATCGACGGAACCAGGGTCCAGACTTCCAAGCGTGGCTTTTTTTTTCCCTTTTGATAGACAGGTGGGCGTTTTAGTGAAACCGGATACACTCACACCGAGAGCGATGACATTGAGCGCACGCCGAAAGACATCGGCTAGCGCCAACAATGGCGAGAATTTCAGTCCTGGCTGCTTGAGGCCGACAACACCTGATCGTTCCACCACCTGTTGAGCTGTTGGACGGCTTCACTGTTCGAGACTTGGAAGTTGACAAAGTTCCTGCAAAAAACCACCTCTCTGCTACAGCACGCCTGAGCTATGGCCACCAACATTCCGAACTAATGGTGACATACTCGTACGACTTTGTTACGATGGGGACGGATGCAAGGTACCATTTCCCCGATGTACGAAGGACGGGCAGCTGTTACATCGTTGATGGCCACCTACCTAGTAGTCAATGCGGCATCTGATGGATTCGCATGTGAACGGGTCGTCTGTTTCCACGGCACTTGTGTGGTGTCTGCATGACATTCATTGACAGGGTAGGGTCATTTGCCCGTCGAGTTGGGCGTGGCTGCTCCGTACATAATAAAGCCATACCCTCGTCAAAAAACAGCATTTCCTTGGCTTTGTTGAGACGGTACGAGTACTCTGCAAATTGGATCATGTTGAGCTCATAATGCTTCGGCTGACTCATTCGTGATATTACTAGAGGCCCCCATATGTGCAGCAATCGCCTCACCGGTTCTCAGCCACCGTCTGTGCGCCATGCCGTGAAATACAAGCCGAATTTTTTTTGTCCGAGACCCCAGCACTCAACGGAGTACGATGTGATTCGTAGGTTCACAAGGAGTTCGGCTTAGCTGAGAGGGTAAACCTTTGTTTCAACCCCAGCCCTCTCGCGTCCCGGCAGTCCAACTTTGCTGATTCCAAAACCTGTCATTTGTCATGTTTGGAGAAGGATCCCTTGCCTATGTCCATGACTACTACTTGTCAATGGGCCCGGAGACTTTTTAGGTTGCTGTGAGACAATGGCCCGTATACTATGTTCGTAACTTTGGGAGGTGCTAGATTCGGGATTTTTGTGCGCTCTCTGAATTTATGCCTGCATTGTGCTCAGTATGGAATAGACGTTAATGGATTGGGGCCGAAATACGTGTAAGTGAGGGGGCACAATACGTATCTCTTCGAGACAGGTAGCTTAGCATGTGGAGCGGTCTTATTTCACTATTGTAATCCGTGGCTTGCACGGTAGACGTGTCTGAAGCTCCATACGGATTTGGAGAATCCCTTATTCAGGGAGGATACTATTACGTGTCCAAGAGGCATTACGACAGCGGCCGAGGTAATGGTTTCGTGTAGACGCTGCATTTATTTACCCATGCCTGGGATATTTCGGAGTCTCTCATAAAGGGAAAAAGAGCCGGTTACTACTATACGAAATATATCCTAGTGTGACACATTCGATATGACTGACTCGAGGACTACATAGAACTTGTGATATGTATGCATGAATCACGGAGTAATATATCCAGAACGGTGGCGTGTGACGAACCTCGACATGCCCTGTTTGGCCTGTCACCGCCACTATCAGAAGCCGAGATCTGTCAGTCTACATGTGCGTCCCCCACTCGGTTCCTGCGTATCAGAAATGCAGCCACGCAAGCCATCGTTTCTCACGAAAATGACAGATCCAGGGCCCTTGTTTTTGCCTATTGATGGGGTGGCCTAGTAATAGTAAACAATACTATTGTCATGATTCATAGCTATTGTTGACCCACGCTGGCGCACGCTCTGAAATAGTGGTTTACTATATCGAACACACAAACGACATAGACTGAAGATGATGTAGTAAAGGGTTGTTCCTAACTATTGAACATGGAGACGGTTGT
Organism: Trichoderma afroharzianum; assembly: GCA_037893235.1. Lineage (NCBI taxonomy): Eukaryota > Fungi > Ascomycota > Sordariomycetes > Hypocreales > Hypocreaceae > Trichoderma > Trichoderma afroharzianum. The sequence continues at coordinate 81,766 of JBBLXW010000043.1, read as the reverse complement.
TCTGTTATTTGATACAGGCTGAGATCAAATGAGGGTGGCAGCGAAGTGAGAAGCACAGAGGCGAGGGACTGTAACGAAAACTGGTGTACGAATATGAGTTTAAACATCATGAGGTATGTATAAAAAAAGTCCACTCTCTATAAAGGCGTAAAATCAGAGCCTGCCATGTAGCTTTTACAAACATACCCATACCAACTCGTCGTCGATAGGAAAACCCTCATATCTAGCTATCTTTTTTATAAACTACCTATGTACCTAGGCGGATCTCTCCTTGGCCGTTTGATGCTGATGACCATCATCCATCATCTTGCTTACATATTGACTCTTCTGAATTGAAGGTCTAGCCCTTTGCGGCCTCGTATATGTTGCTGTTAGTCGCATGTTTCATGACATGGATAGTGGACATGTGTCCTTGAGCTCCGGCTGGACGAACGCAAACAGCTACGTTGTTTGGGGCGTGCTTATCGAGACTCAAGGTTGGAATCGCCTGTTATAGTATGTCCATGAGAGACAAAGTCATTGTGGACTGTAACCAGAGCATCCGAGTTAAAGCCGCTGCATTTCTACGGTAAAAACTCCGATATATTTGATGAAGCAAAGGACGCAGAGGAAGATCTAGTCAATAGTTGGGAGTAAGACCGCGTATTTGAGGGCTTTTGTAAGAGACTCTCTCGGAACAAAGAAGAGATCAAAGCGCTTACTAGGCACTACATCCATCTTCATAAGGAAGAAATTAAGATTCTCCTACGGCTGATTGGACTCATGGTGCCTTTATTCTATGTATACCCCTACAGGGAAGGGCAATCATGCATGTAGGGAACATATGTTCCGTTGTCTGATGCGACATAAACTTGCAGAGCATATGCCTGGATGCCAGAGATTACCTTGAATGTTCGCATTTCCTGCCTTTATTGCTTTGGATTTTCACGCCATCGTCATGTAAGGCCTCGGTTGTGATTTATTGAGCTGATAGATGCTAAACTACATAGTTTATGCCTCAAGGAAGTGGTAACGATGATGACCGACCTTAGAGGAGTCCGATCGTACCAAAATCGTGTCTTCCCAACACACGATTGCCTCACGTTAGCTAGGTTGCTTACGTAGCAGGAGGCATCAATTTCCCCACCATCTACATGCTGCTCGATTATATTTCCAGTACATGCTAGATGATATTATGATCTCGAGATTGTTATTATAATGGGCTGTCCTATAAACAAATAGGCCGTCTTAAAGAATTTCTTATCACCTCTATCTCTTGCTAGCATACCTCATACTTAAATTGGCTCATTTCTACTTCATGACGGTGGTCTACACCAAATCGGCCTCTGGCTTCTTCAATAACGGTTCTTGAAATGAAGACTCACGGAGAATAATGCAGATTGGCCAAATATACCAACCTACTTAGTCCTCTCAGGCTCCATTACGAGAGTAGACATGGTTCTGTGTTGCCTACTATAGGTAGGTCTATTGTTAACGGATATGGATAGTTGTATATACCTCTGGAATAGGGATCCGGGGCGGTATAGTTCATGATGTTTGTATATAGAAATGGTATGAGTACCTTAGTAAGATGCATGATAGAAGTGGGCGGTTAAAATTGCCCTCTTATTACTCTGTAGGTGGAATACAGATCTTTTCCATAGAAAAGTACCTCTACCAGGTACCAAGGTACTACCAGGTATAGAGGTACTACTACCTAGTAGTAGTACTAAGGTACCAGTGGTAAATTGCGGTGAGGTCGCGCCAAGAACATTGAAGTTGAGACAACATTACCTGTTGGCAGTTGCCATTCCAAGTTTGCAGCTGGCAGATACAACCAACATGTATTGACGTCCACTACAGGTAGGTACTACCTAAGGTATCTACTAGGTAGTACCTATATTTGGGTCGCCGTGCCCAGTCTATGAGTGCCCGATTTCCAAGTTCTCCGTTCGCCTTTTGCAATCCCATACTACTCTCTCAACATTCATCAGGGGGACACTCGTTTGTCAGCAATCACAGAACCGCAGTGTTGACTCAATTTCAGCATGCAAGACACCCCAGAGGCCTTTGAGGATCTGCCCGCCGCGGATGATTACATCGGCCAGCACCTATGGCTTACCAAAGGCGATCGAACATCGACTGAAGAAGCAATTCGACAGAAAGACTTCGATGGCCTGAAGAGCTCCGCTCACAACAAGATATCATTCATCAACGAGTCGTATTCTCGAGCTGGCAGGTCCGCCGAGGAGCTCAAGTATATGCTACAGTGTCTTTGGGTCGTCTACTATCAAGTGGGCAAAAATGTTCCCTATTCAAGCCCTGAACAAGATACACGGGTCCTGCATATTGTCCAGGTTTGCGGGCAAGGGAATTTGACACGCCGAGCACAAAGCAGCCTCAACGTTGACGACGGCGATAACTATAACAATAACAACAAGCTTAGATTGCCACAACATCCGCTGGCACTATTTGGGAGGACCTGCCCTTCTTCACTGCGGACATGACGGACTTCTGGGTAAAGGATTGTGCAACTATGAGTGCTGCCCAACGCGCCAATTTCTCTCACTTTCTTGCCAAGCTCGCGTCCGCGGGGTAGATGATAATCTTTGTGGAATCGCCCTGTTGGTTTTTATTGACGCTTTCGAAACTGTTCGTTCATTGGGCAGCCTCGCCGATCAGCGTCACGAAGATCCCCACAGGGCTTTGCATGACCTCACGATTGCCGCTTTACTTCCGGCTGCGCAGGCTTGGCTGCACATTGCGAATAATAAAATCGTCAAACTCTCGGACAAGTTGCGGAACAGCTTCGCTACCGTCAAGCAGGACGACAGTACCTTCACCAAATCGGAGCTAGGTCGCAGATCATCAGCAGCATTTAGTCCCTGGCGATGGATGTATTGGTTGAAAGACTGGAGGAGATCAAAGAAGAAGCAAGCCGAGTGGGCGAAGACACTCTTGCTAAGAGCGTCTTGGGTACCATGGAACGCATGTTGGGCACAGTTGAGGACACGGACACACGGGTTCAGAGAGAACTGGAGGCTGAAGGGAATTTGGTCAGAAATCAGCATCGCTTCAGCAGAAATGCGTGGGTTAAAGGTGAAATCGACGGGATCGAATGGGAGGGCAACGTCCGTACTACAAGTCTAGAATAGAGCTATATCGAGAGAGATATTTCTAAGAGCAAGATTACTGATAAGCTATATCGCAACATAACATGTTATAGCTTCTTATCTTGTGCGTTCCCTTCAGTTGAGTTTTTAAGTTACTGTATTTACTTTAATTGGCTCTTTCATTTTGTGGGCGTTATCCTGATCCTTTTCTCCTTCAACAATGAGCTTCCACTGATATAGAAAAAGGTTAGAGTTAGTGGCTATGTGATATATAAATGTACATTGTAGGATATCTTTTCTAGAATAAAGCGGAGTAGTGTTACACTTTGTGGAAGATCGAGTTCGTGATAGTCTCCCGAGTGAGGGGTATGTTCCACAAATATCGGGTGCTTTGCCCCAAGGGCGGATGAAAAGTAAGCCTCGGGGGTATTCATGTTTAGTATCTGGTAGTCTATGTAGCTTTGAATTCCTTTGCTCGGCAATAGTCATCCATACTGCTATGCTGCATTAGGGTCTTCGTCTTTCACTATTTGCCTAAGTATTATGTTTCACAGGAAGCTTGAAATTTCTATATAAGATGCCTCTCCGGCCTTCACAGATGAGTGTTATGAACTATCCACGTGATTACAAAACAAGCAGCCTACGATTTTCTAAGATAATTGTGGCTCAGCGTATACTCTCGTTAAACATAGTCTTGAAAGCATATTCTTGGGCTCTAATATTATCCAGGATGAAATTCATACCCTATCTTCCATTGGATTTGCTCTCTCTTTGGCCATGGGAGCAGTAGCAGTGCCAGTCAACCCTGGTTCCCACGTCGTTGATGCACACGCTGAGGGTGTAGACGCTGGTCTTCATATCACCTATTACGGGGTGGGCCATTTTATATTTTCTCCCACTTTTTATTAAGTGAAGAGGCAGGAGCTGGTATTTGTTTCACTTAGACTTGCACTCAGAAGACTGGCCATTGCAAATATAAAGGCCAAACAGACATGACTACCATTTGCAAATGCCCTGATGGCGCAAGTCCTCTCTCCATCTTAGAAACAAACTCAATCAAATTATGATTAACTCAACTGTCTAAAGTGCTCCAAAGATGGCCAGTCATGCAGATTCGATAGCGTCACCAAATTATGCTTCTGTTTCTAAGAGGCTACTTGGGGACATCATGGCTTGAGATTTCGTATTTCGAGACGAGGTGCAATGTCTCCTGATATAGGATACTGGATCAGAGCATTAGGTGATTACAACAATAGATTGCGTATTTCAGGCAACTTGATCAATGAACATATCTTCCTGGCTTACTACCTTTACAAAGATCTATGTATGAAGCAGTCTGGTTACATGGCCTTGGTTAAAAAAAAAGAAAAAAGAAAAATTGACAAACCATGTAGTTTTTGAAGAGTTTATATTAGATGTTTGAAGTCTCTATTACTTATGGCACATGCATATTACATCATATTATCCTAGGTAGGTATATTTGGTAAATATTCAGGTATTCGTTCGTGTGCCGCATCCAAATGGCAAAGAACTAGTGAGGTACTGTTATCTACATACGTTCATAGCTTGGGCTGGACGATGAAGGGTTCAAATAAGACAGTTCAAGATATCACAACTTCTCACCCACACTCACAATTACCTAGATCATGTTTCTCATTAGCACGACAACGATTACCCGGCTCAATCGCCTCAATCATATAAGGTATGTAATTCCCCTAATTATCACGATATATCCAAGCCAGGAGCTGCATGTGTAACAAAAAGCTAAAGGGATTATCATATCAATCGAAGATGGAAGCGGTCTCATGCCTCCCACTTTCTATTGCTGTATAAGCTGCAGAGGTTCAACTTACGATGTAACGTGCTGCCTCCATTATAAAACGATGCTGTGGGCCCTTTGTGTGGCTAAACGCTAGATATTCTATCTATCTTCGATATAAGTGGCTTTTTGAATCCTGATGTATACCTAGGTAAGTATAATACGGATGGTAGAGGGGTCACGTTATCCCCAGTCTCAACGATGGCCAATACGGAATGCATTTCGGAGTTCTTCATTCAAGGGCAAAAAAATTATCCACAGATCCAGGCAGGTCCTTAGTGAATACCTCGATTTTGTATCGTCGCTAGACATCGAAAATGAAAGATATTGAAATCGGATAAAGAGATCGACAAGACCCTGAATTTTCCACTATATATATGTACCTAGGCAGGTGTGGTCGTATGTGGTTATACACATCATTCATTCCGCTTTTAAAATTAATGTAACGGAATAAATTTTAGATGAGATGCGCGGATGACCGTCGGGGAGCGATTGCTAGGATTAGATATTTGCATATAAATACCTGTAGGTACTCATCGTTTAATCTTGTATATCTATGCTCTGGGCTCCCTTTCGCTTCTGGCTCCAGTTGCTAAAATGGTTTTTGCAGTTTCACTACTAGATAGTAGGTGAATATCTTTTGGGAAATTGAGCAAGGTATTAGGAATCGCTAAAGGAGTATATTAGATGATTTTATGCCGTAGCATTTGCGATATACGTTGGTAGGGCCGTCACACATAAGCTATACGCGGTGAATGGCCTTGATTGACTGTTGTACTGAGGGAGTATACTCGTATCTACCCAGTCGCAGCAGGATGTTAAGAAGCCCCTTATATAAGACCCAAATTAACTTCCGGTGGTAGGCAACATAGAACGCATATTTCTGTGGGCATCATTGCCGGCCTTGAATGCTGTTCGGCGTGATAATCACTTCGCAGGCATCACCCCGGACCCACACGGCCAGAATTCTACATGTATATAGCCTGGTTTACGTCTCCATGGCAAGAGAAGCATCATGACGCAGAGAACAATTCATGTATTCAAGGAGCAGAAAACAAGTTTCGGAATGTCGGACATTACACCCGAATCGCCTAAGTTGGGCGTTACGCATGAGCGCCTCCGACTAAAACCGAATGAACATTCTTGGGTCTACTGGTGTATTCTCAATATGGTAGAGTGTATAGAAAGTAGAACACTCAAACATTAATTCATAATATATATATATATATATTTAATTTATTACTATAGCCTAATCTCTTACGCTATGACAGAATTGTATATACTTGAAGTTAATTATGTGAACTCACTGCACATTTGAGACAACTGTTAACCTACTCTTCCACTTGCGAAGCTGCTATAAAATTGCTTTTCTTTCGAAGATGATGACCAAATCTAAAGAGGATCCATGGGATAGGGAGGAGCCCTAATGACAGAAAGGCAAACACGCTCCCGGCCCAGTGAACGCCGAGCTTCTCGTACATCTGAATCGTGAACAGAGGGAACACCGCCCCGAGGAGGTATCGAAAGGATCCATTCGCCGCGATAGCTGTTGTACAATGAGTTTCCAAACTATAAACGCAAAGCAAGCTCGACATGATAACAAAAAAAAGTAAAAACATACCAGACGCGGCTGCACCAGGCCCATATGATTCGACAAGGTATATCATGGAGGACAGCTATGAATGAAGGGGGACTCGTTAGACATTTGTGGTATATATAGTTTTAACAAGGGAGAAATGAAATACTCACAAAGAGAACAAAAGCACCAAGACCAAATGGGATGCCACTCGCCACTACTACTGCCCAGTGGCCACCTGGTTTGGCTGCCCATGCGTACCTACAAAAAGATCGTTAGCTTCCTAACGCAACGGAACGCTCTGGCGGGGAGAGATCAAAACATACCAGAACAGCCCAATGGGTAAGAAGATGCTACCCGCCATGGCGCTGTACAGTCGATGTTCTGGGGCCGGACGACCGTTGGGGGCTTGCCGGGCAGCACGGGCATAGAGAGTCTTTTCGATCACCAGGTATGTGACACAAGCTAGAAGATAGCCAAAGAGCACGCTAATAAAGGAGAGGCCAATATGGCGGGAGTCAAAGCCGTAGTCGAGGGTGTAGACGTATGTAGCGCTTGCAAAGTAGCTAAAGACGACCGCATATGCGTATCCCGTGTATAGAGTTAGCGAAAAGCAGATGGCCTCAGTGGTCAGCATAGTTATGGAGCGGAACACGGCCGCTTTGAGCATCGACAAGGCGAGCCGCACAGTACTGAACCGACCCGAGTGTTTGGCCGTGGCCTGGACCCGCGAGTCGGACGTCTCCTTCATGAAGAGGATCAGGATCCAGATGGGGGCCCCGATCAAGGTCACAACCCACTGCGTCCATCGCCAGTCGCCATCGTATTCGTCCATGATATATGCCCCGACTAGCGGACCGAGGGAGGGGCCGAAGAACGGGCCGCAAATAAACAGGAGGCTTGTCATGGCTCCCGCCTTGGTGCCGATTCCCCAAACATCGAGTATTGTTCCAGCGCCGATGGCGACGCCTGCTGATCCCAGGCATCCGCAGAAGAAGCGGCAGACCAAATAAGTGGCCAAGTTCCGTGCCGCTCCAGCACCGCCTGCAAAAGCAATTATACCCGATGAGGTTGCAACGTACAGCCAGCGGCGCCCAATAAACTCGGACAGGGGTGCCATGACCATGGGCCCAAAGGACAGACCCAGCATGTACATAGTTTCGGAGAGGATCGCAACGGTGCGGCTGACGGCGAACTCGATCATGAGGGCAGAGGTAGCAGGAACTGTGACAGATGCAGAGAATGTTCTGCAGTTTGACCATGACTTGGTTAGCGGAAGCGCTCACTTGGTTGTGCAAGGCCTATCTACAAACATTAAAAAGGCCAGGAAGCAGGGGATGGCGGTATGATAGATCTTCATCCCCAGGCTCCAGCTCGTGGCGTTGATGGCCTTGCTGCTGTCGGCTTTGTTGCCGTCGCTTTTGTCAACATCTTTCTGCATCTCTAGATCTGACATGATGGAAAAGGTGAAGAAGAATCTGGAAAGTTCCCGCCAAAGCGCAATAAACTGAATGTGAGTTGATTTATCCGTGGAACGCCTGAGTTGGTCTCATGGATGATTCTAACTACATACTGGAAATCACAGGGGGACTGGTAATAACATATATACGATTCTTTGGTAAATACTGTCTACTTGTTCCATTTCCTACTGCAGGGGTCTCAAACTCTTAATTAGCTCAGAGCCGCGGAGCTATACAGAGTAAACAGCTAACAAGTACGTACGTCTTGCGATATCAGACTCACAAATAACTGAAAGTGCCGTATAATTCGGACTTCTCGCTGCCGAAGGAGACCGAGTCAGCCACTACCAGGCGATTGAACCAGACCCGCACTACATGCAGGATCCACACGACTCTATAAATCCGGGGCCTCTCGGCTGTAGGAGGCCGAGGAGCTTTGCTGCCAACATGATCTCCAGCATTGTACCGTTTGAGTTAATTTTTTTGCTTTTTTTCTCTCCAGCTTCTGAGCACTGAATATAATTTAGTATAGACGCCATTACCATGGGTCGAGCACCAAAACGGCCTGCTGCCTCGGTTGACGAAGAGGACGAGACGCCGGCACCGCCACTCCAGGAATCGATTACCCAGAGTTCCAGTCGAGGGACTCGGTCCTGTGAAGGATGTTATCAGAGAAAGATTCGTTGTGACCGTGGCATACCTTGCTCAAACTGTTCGAGACATGGCATGACCTGTGTGTATCCCACAAGAGACCCGGACGCGGCACAGAAACCTTGTACTCTCCGAGACGTCTCTAATCGTCTAGAGCGACTGGAAAGCTTGCTATCGCTCTTGGTTGAGAGGACCGGAGTCCTCACGGGATTTGAAGCCGATGTTGGCAGTAATCGCGGTCGCGGTCGTGCTGAGCCCGAAATTACAATCCAGCCTCGACCTATTAGTGACAATGCCAATACCATCAGAACTACATGTAGTCAGCAACAACCATCCGATCGACCTTTAGACAAATCGACTTGGGAGCTGCTAATGAACAATTCGAACATCGAACCACTGTTACAAGAAGAAAGAAGCAAACCCACGCAACCCCCTGGCCTAGAAACAACCCCTTCGCACTTTCAGGTGAACACAGCTTCGCATCACAGACTTCCTACGCAGCTAGGTGCCGCTGCTCCGCCAGACAGGGATTCTGATCTGCTGGATGTTTATCCTGATGCCCAACTCGCCCTCCGATTATGGAACTTGTACGTCAGGTCGGTCGATCCGGTCCTCAAGATCTTGCACATACCAACGGTTCAGTCTGCTGTTGTGGCCACGATTCTGGACGCCCGATCCGCACAGCCCTCCATGGTGGCGCTGACATTTGCCATCTACTATGCTGCAGTCACAGCGCTTTGTCACCATGATTGCGACGAGCCTGTCGACCTGTCGTGGGAGAAGCCCGTCCTTCTAAAGCACTACCAGACAGCCTTGGACCGGCTTCTCGTGACGCCGGATTTCATGAAACGACCTGATGTGACGGGCCTGCAGGCTCTCGCAATTTATGTGGTGAGGACCTAGGCTGCCCTGGAACCGAACCTGTAGTTGCTTCAACTTACCATGGCTACTATAGACCTGCTCAAGGGCAAATGAACTTGGTCGGCCAGTATGGGTTCTTAACGGACTCGTGATCCGGCTCGCCCAGTCAATTGGATTGCACCGGAACGGCGCCTCCCTCAAGCTGAGCCTCTTTGAGTCGGAGATGCGCCTTCGCCTCTGGTGGCATCTTTGCGTGCTGGAATCTCGTGCTTCCGAAGACCAAGGATTTCAGCCGACGGTCGATATCACGAATACGGGGCTGCGGCTGCCCCTGAATGTGAACGACAACCAGATCTATCCGGACATGACGCATTTTCCAGCGGAATCGCGTGCCTGGACAGAGATGTCCTTCTTCTTGATCCAGATTGACGCCTGCCGCGTGATCCATCCCATCCTCGACAGGCAACAGCAGGATTCCGGCGATGCTCTTCTGAGTATTCGAGAAAAAGGAAGGAGGATCTCGGATCCAGTCCAATACATGACAGAGAAATATGGCATTGCGCCCGGGTCAAAATCTGCGACACTGGTTAATCTGCCGGGCATTGCCATGCAGCATGTCATCACGGCCTGTAAAAAGATGGAGTTCGTGCTGCAGTTACGAGAGGAGATTTCCATATCTAAGCAAAAAGATGCTCAGGATGATGATGCAACGTCAGACGTGCCCAAGCTCTCGTTCAAGCTGGCCTGCGACTGCCTGGAAAGCAGCCATGTGCTGCTGAAAGAGGGTCTTGCGTCGCGGTTCACATGGCTCTTCAGCATGTATACGCAGTGGTACGCACTCGCCTACGTTCTGCGCTGCCTCTGCAGCAACCCGAGCCCTCGTGGATTCGAGGCAGACCGTGCCTGGGCCCTGGTCGAGGGACTTTTCCCCCGTGGACCGAGTCTCCAGGGCCATCTAGCGGCAGTCCATGATGAACACGGACACGGCAGGATATGGAAGTTTCTCAATCAGCTTCGACATCGGGCGTGGTCGTTGAGACAGCATGCCCAGACATCTACGGCCACCACAGATGTCGGGGCTCAGCCGTCCGGAGGTGGGAGGTATTGGACTGGCCAGCGTTTTCCAGATGCTGAGATCCTCCCGCCCACAATAGACTCGGGGACATCTATCGTTCCCGAGTGGGTTGCTGAATTCTCTGCCAATTCCGACCAGAGCTTCTTTGCATCCCTGGATTCTTTGATGCCAGAGATTCCTTTTTTACCAGATTGGAATGCGGTTATTAATGGCCAGTAGCCAAGTGGTTGTAAACAGGCAAATATTGTTATGTCTACTCTGTATACGGTGCTGGGATCGAAGAGGGGCCGGAAGCCGTGTTGTGAATGCGCTCTGTCTCACCATCCGGGCACCTCCGGGGCGGAGTGTCTGTCCCATTCTGTGATGCGATATGTCTGAGAGCGACCACGAGGGTTTGGATTTCTGAGGAGGGAGAATCGGGGAATCCGAATGTTCAGAGAAAGGCACCATATGCTGCTTTATTAGTGCAAGTCTTCAAAAAGGATGGTGCATGTAGGATTCGTGCGATGCATGGTCAGCAGCAACGGGTTTCGCTTCGGTGGCATCGGCGCCGACTGTGCCGAAGACGACCAAGGGCTCGAAACTTCAATGAAAGACCATTATGAGCCGGGAACAGATAGCGGCCAACATACTTAGAAGTCGCATGGTTGGGCACAGGACAAATCCTACAGCTACTGCATCACACGAGCACCTTCTCTGACATGACAACGTCCAATGTCCAGCGTCCAACAGTCAATCAGTCGGCGCTCCTCGGCGTCGACCTTGTCGCCCCCAAAGCCTCGCAATCTTTGAACTTTGATGGTAAAATGGTATAAAGTCGCAGAGATGTATGAGCAACGGCATCATCTCCACGCCTCCAACTGATTTGGCGTGCAATAACTGTCACCAAGACGATTAGCTGTTCAACAGCACATCCGGAGAACAGCATCGAAGAAAGCATCCCACAGCGTGATATTCGCCATGACAGCCTTTTCACCAATTCTCGCGCCATCAGGAACACGGTCTCGGTCACAGTTCTTCACTGCCGTAAAAGCTAACGTAAGCACATCTCCCTTCCAGTCTTGCTGCTCCCACATGCCTCAGACTGAACATCCATGCTGTAGTTCATCCGTGACGGTTTCCCACTACAGACATGGGTAGCTATCGGCGCTCTCCTGCAATCAGCACTCTTGCTAGTCCTTCCCATTCGCTTCGCCATTATTCCGTCCACCTTCTACCTCGGCACCTCTCTCATCGACGGCCTCGCCATCTGGAGCGGCGTGCGTGCCAACCCATATATGAACGGTGTCGTGCCAGGAAAGGTCAGCGCGCAGTTCCCCGGCAGCACGACACCGTCTCAGAACCCAATCGTTGTCATCAAGCTTGCCGCTCGCAGCAATCACCCGCTCGGCGTCTTCCACCCGCACATGCGCAAGATCAGCACCTTCTTTCGCGACATGATCGAGGACCTTGACGAGCATAGCGAGCAGTACGACTATCTCGGTGCCTGCAGCTACTTGGCCAACGAGCGCGCGACGGCTAACGAGGTGATGATCCTGGCCTACTTCCGCACCTACGAGGGGCTGCACAAGTGGTGCCACGTGCCGGGCGGTGTGCACCGCGAGGCTTGGAGCTATTGGAACAAGGACATCATGGGCCGCGGCAAGGCGAAGGAGGGCCGCCTGTTCAGCATCATGCATGAGGTCTATCAGGTCCCTGCCCGGAAGTGGGAGAGCATCTTTGTCAACTACCATCCCACTGGGCTGGGTGCCACGACGTACAAGATCGACGTGGACGGCCAGACGAAGTGGATTAGCCCGCTGGTCGATGCGAGCAGGGGGGTGCTGAAGAGCAGCAAGGGGCGGATGGCACTGAGCGAGGGCAACGACCACGACATCTACGGGGACGATGCATTGCCGAGCCAGTCTAAAAGGTAAATGATTAATATGTTATGTGTCCTCTGAAAATGGAACAAGAGGACTCTAAATCTGGATATCTGTGGCGCTATAGATTACAGATTTGAAGAATTGATGAAACGAGATAATTGGTATCCTTTCTAATAGAATTTGACTTTGTGTTTTGCCTTTAGTTCAACTTGTCATGTACTGCTGCCGCCTTTGTGTCTATTAAATTTGCTTCGCGTTAAATATGCGCTTGTGATGACATCACAACATATTAGACGAATATAAAGTGCAAAATGATACTGTAAATAAGCGGGAGCAAGAAATTTAATCATTTTGTAGCACACTGATTTAACAATTACTCGCACAACGAGTAGCCGGGTTGTTCTAATCGAGTCTATGTTGAAACAAACAAAAAGTCGAGGTCCGTTTAATTTTCGTCAGCGAGCTTATCAATGGAGCTCATCATCTTGTACAAGTTCTTGGCGCGCTGAGTATCCTCCACAAACTTGTTGAACTCCTCCTTTCCAGTACCCTTGCCGTCAAAGCCCCATTCCAGTCCGTAGTGCACAACAGTGCTGTCGAAGGTGTAGCGGCCCCTGTCTCTGCACAAGCCGCAGAAGATCTCCTTGAACTCGTCGGCAAAGCCGTTACGGGGGAATGCGTTGCAGATTTCCTTGAACTCTTCCTCAGTCATGACACCCTTCAAGTTTGGCAGGTCCTCCGGAAGGCCCAGGAGGTGGAGGCTTGGTCCAAGGAGGTCACCGTGAATGCCGTAGTGGACAAGCGCAACCTCGGGCTCCTTCCAGGGCGCAAAGACTTCCATCGTGTGCAGGGCGATGGAGTCCCAGGCCAGCTGCATGCGGCGACCCTTCCTGTCCCAGGTGCTCTCCTTCTCGGGGTATGAGTCGATGAAGTCGCGAGCGAGGTTAGCACCGTCGACTTCGAAACGTCTGGTGTTGGTCACAATCTCCTTGTTCTTGGACCAGGCGAGATCGTGGAGGAGACAGCTCACGACAATGAGCTCCTTGTCAAGCTCATCGCCCAGCTTGGAGAACTCGGGCATCTTCTTCTGGAGAAGAAGGCAGAAGGCTGCACTGCGCAGAACATGGTTCAAGACTCCTGGGGTCGAATACTTCTTTGCTTGATAGTAAGAAGCTAACACGAGGGGAGTGGTGGGAAACTCGATCCCGGTCAAAGGGAAAGACGGGAAGGGGTTGGTAGTTGATGACGCCATGGCTATTGATGTTGGGTTGCACAGAGATGCGAATATCTGAGTTGGTGATTGTTGTTCTGACAATTGATTGATTGGTTGGTTGATTGCTGATGGATAGTTTTTTGAAGCTGAGTTACCAAAGGGTATTATATATAGGAAAATAGGACATCTACAAGTCTAATTTGGACAAGCAATGGCATAGCTTACGAATGAACAGTGCATGTAATTATTCCGTGTCTCGAGGTGCGAGACTCATCGCAAGCTTATTGGAACATGATTGATTTGTAACAGAAAAGTGTTGAACTTGGCTACAAAGTTTGTTGAAGGTTTGAAGATGCTGTTGCCATGCACGATTTAGCACCAAAGCCTTATTTTCCAGCAATAAGCTGGGCAAACAAATAGAGGTAGCTTATACATCTCTTCCGACCCAGCTCGGAGTTGGGGTAAAGTCACGCCATGCAACAGTAGAAAAGATATACGAGTACGAATAAGGCTCAAGCTCTGCGATTATGTTTTGTAGTGGCTATTGGCCCGAGTCTTGCGCTACGCCTCGAAGAATTGCTTCGCATCGACTAGCTGCCCGTCGCTCAGCTAATGTGTGGTGCTGGGTAATCATGATTGACTTCTGTATAAATAAAAGAGTTACCGATGCCCTTCGGATAAACTGTAAGCGCACCCTGACGCCGCTCGGATACATACCTTAACGATCGTATGTTTATGACGGTATGTCTGAATTAGCGGACTACCACCGGTCATACTGAGGCTGGTGGCTGCTTGCATAATGTTCATGACTTACTAGTACTCTGCAAAGTTGCCGTTATTGGCATACACTTACGTTTTTCGGTAATTAGACCCTGGTTTAGTTCCCACTATTTTGTTGCTGCGCTAACCATTTGAGTACTAGTTCCGGCAGTCCCCTTTGTGGGTCTTCAATGCAGCGTTGACAAGCTCAATGTGCCAAACGATGAAAAAGGCCAAATAGAGTCGTGTGGCTGATGCTCAATCCAGTTGTTATAATCTCCCGCAATGCTGAATAAAATCACTTCGCGGTCCGAGTCATTATTCTCCTTGACACGGGATACATAATTGAGGGAGCTCGTCGTCGTTTATCACACACAATGCAGCTCACCGATGTTAAACATACAATCCTATATCTTTGAAGCATAGTAATAGGTAGGACAGTGCTTGAGAGCAGTTACTTAGCAAGCTTTAGTCTCATATTGGGAAATTCCTCCTTCTAATTTCCGTTTAGCAGCTATGAGACTATATAGAGGGAGAAGTATTCCCAGGTTCTTCAAGGAGAAATCTGGTAGTGACTTTGGGTTCCTAGCCGTGTTTATTCAGGGAAATTTATTTCCAAGAACGTTAACCTGCCGGATTCATGTCCCAGTACCATCTTATTTCCATCTACTGCTACTGAAGTAGATCTGTAGTCAGCAGGAAGCCAGAGGCTTATCTTGCTATCTATAGTCACCCACTCCCCGTCAACATACAGAGCATGGTCAGAACAACCCTTAGTAGTAAAGTGCTCGGATGAGATGGATATAGGCGCTAACCGGAGTGATCCGTAATTCGTCTTAAGGTATCTGCCGTCGGGCGAAAATCCTACGGTAGCAACCCTGTATCCTTCAAATGTGTGTAGGTGATTGCCCGTGGCTGTATCCCAGAGCCGGATAGTACTATCGTCTGATGCGGAGGCTAGAAGCTTGCCGTTAGGAGAGAACTTCACGGATCCAACACAATTGCTATGCCACTCAAGCGTCTGAATATGGCTCCCTTGAGCCGTATTCCAGAACCGGATAGTTTTATCGTATGATCCTGAGGCTAGTATCTTGCCGTCGGGTGAAAAAGCCACAGATTTGACTGGTTTGGAATGTCCCGTAAGCTGCCGTAAGAGGTGATCATATCCCAGAGATGGATAGTGAAATACTCTGAAGCCAAAGCCAGCGTCTTAGTATCAGGCGAAAAAGCTATAGAATAAACATATTTGCCATGTCTCTCAATTCTGCGTAGGTGGTTTCCAGTAGCTGTATCCCAGAGCCAGACAGAGTTATAATCTGATACCAAGGCAAGTATTTTACCGTCAGCTGAAAAAGTCTGACCTAGCTGCTGTCTAGCTTAAGTGTATGTAGGTAACTCCATGTGGCCGTATCCCAAAGCTAAATTGTTTTATCTTTTGCTGCTGACGCTAATATTTTACGGTTAGGTGAAAAGGCCACAAATAAAATCCGATCGCTGTGTCCCTCATGTGTATTTAGGTAACTCTTTGCAGTTATATCCCATAGCCGTACAGTGGTGTCATCTGATGCCGAGGCCAGTATTTTGCCATCAGGTGAAAAAACTGCAGATATAACATAATCGGTATGTCCCTTGAGTATATGTAGACAACTCTTTGCAGTTATATCCCAGATCCGGATAGTTCCATCATCTGATGCCGAGGCCAAAGTTTCGCCATTGGGTGAAAAAAACACAGAATTAACCCCGTCATCGTGCCCCTTGAGCGTTTCGTGGCCTCCTGTAGCCATATCCCAGAGTCGAATAGTCCTACCGTCTGATGCTGAGGCCAACGTTTTACCATCGGGCGAAAAAGCGACAGACCTTACAGGATCGTCATGTCCTTGGAGAGTATGATGGCTCCCTGTGGCTATATCCCAGAGTTGAATAGTCTTATCATCTGATGCTGAGGCCAACGTTCTACCATCGGGTGAGAAAGTTAGAGACAAGAAAAGATAATTACTATAACTTTCAAATATCTTATGGCTCCCTGTAGCCGTATCCCAAAGCCAGATAACATAATTGTTTGATGCTGCGGCTAGAATCTTGCCGTCAGGAGAGAAGGCCACAGAATTAACCCGACCGCCATGTCCCCTGAAGATTTGGTGGCTCCCCGTTGCTACATCCCAGAACCGGATTGTGGTATCGCCCGATGCCGAGGCTAATGTTCTGCCATCGGGCGAGAAATTTATGAATAACACACCCTTATCATGTCCATTAAGCGTCTGCTGGTGGCTTCCCGTGGCTGCATCCCAGAACCGGATAGTCTTGTCGTCTGACGCTGAGGCTAGCGTCTTACCGTCAGGAGAGAAGGCCACAGATTCAACCCGCCGGCCATGTCCCTCGAGTGTCTGGAGGTTCGTATCCCAGTGGGTTATAATTCCTGCTACCGTCTGGATGAATGGCAGCCTATATTTCCACTGAGTGGCCCTGACCTTATTCCTATTATTTTGTGCTTGTATAGGTTAAATGACAAAGTTTCTATTCGTCTTCTAGATCCTCATAGGGGGAATCCGATCTCAGAAGCCTTGTTGGGCTGTCGGATCAAGAAAGCCGCGCAGCACCGCAGCATCAAGGGGCTGTAAACATGCATGAATCGCCGAAGCCAGACTGATTGGACAGAAGAGTTGGTGCTCATTCCCATGTCGCTGAAGCCTGGCCTCATTTACAGGCTAAAGTCAGCACTAGCTATGCATTGCCTGCACGACGGCGACAGAGGATGCTTTAGGTCCAGTAGCATCCCCGAAACCATTGACAGGCAGCCTCCACAGGCACAAAGCGCGTTTACAGAGGTGATCAGCGTGACGACTACATCCAAGTCCTAGCCATATGTTCCCTTTTGCAATAATGCACGAAACTTGATTCTATGCTATGGCGCCCTCCATTTCAAAAACAATAATGCTACATTTTGCAGTAATAGAGTTGCCGTCTGTTCCAAACTCTGTTACTGCACTGCTTGAGCTAATTACAATAATGTACAATAAAAAAAATGAATAGTTTTCATACTAATGTCTATACTTGGCCGTTCCTCGCCGTATTAACTAAAATTCAAACGTCTCCTCCTCTACATGAAATAGAATATCTTCGCAACTTGCTTTCGACGCTGCGATTCTTCCGCTGCGTATCAACTGTGCAGGTCCACAGAGATTAACTGAAGCATCCATGCCCATTCTCGCGTCTCTCACGTTCTCAAACCACTTCATTATATCTGGACGGCCTTGATAAACATCCCCAATGCCATCAAACTTTACAGATTCACTGTCTTCCTCCACGCCACTTGTAACGTGAATCGTTATATCTAGCGTGACGGGCACAGCTTGATCCGACGCAATGTCGACGAGGTTCTTCAGCTCGGCTTCGAACCAGGAGATGTGATCGAAATTCTTAACCGTCCATAAGAGATGAATATGCCAGCCACCAGGCATGGATACAAGTCCTGATTTAGCTTGATTCACAATGTGTGTCGCGATACTGATGCCGGGGGTGATGCCAATTCCACCAGCTACGAGTACGATCACTGGATGCGCGCCCCATTGTAGGTGACCGACACCATACGGGCCATCAATCTGTACTTTGGGAAAATTCATTTCCGCAGATACAGCCTCGTATGTTCCTCCTTCGGTTGTTGTCGATTGAGCAGCCTTTACAACATCTTCCCCAACGTTTTGCACCTTTTTGGTAAACGAGCCAAGCGCCCTGATGGCAATCGTGGTTTCGTTTTGTCCAGGTGCAGAAGCAATGGTAAATGGATGCCAGTTGAAGAATGACACGCTGGGGACCTGTACCCAGGCTATCTGGCCTGGTTGCGATGGCGCTACTCCAGCGATGTTGAATTTTGTTACACCTCCTGAGTAGTGCATAACTGATTTGACTTGCAAGCCCCGAAAGTTATTATAGAATCGGATGCCGCGATCAACTACCCAGAGACCAAATCCGGGCAGAAGAAATTCGGGCCCCTTGTTCGCATGGTATAAGGCTCCTGCAACGAAAACAAGGAAGAAAAAGTGCGGGTAGTAGAAAGCCTCAAACCAGCGGCGACGGAACATCTTGGGAATAGATGTGATTGCAATAATACACAGGGATATCCACGCAGCTATGCCCACGGGGATACGAGGGGCCTGAGCAGCCGTGTAAAACTGGTTCGTCTGCACATAATGCTGTATGATGAGACTGCAGTGCAGCGTTGCGTGTACAAAAGTTGCCAAACCAATCCAGCGATGGTACCTAAGTAGCACTGCCGAGGGAATGCGAGCAACATGAGCAAAGAGGTTGGTACGCGCGCCCATGAGGAGGCTAAGGCCACCGTTGGCGATTGTGAGCCAGCCATAGAGCTGGTAGTTCGTGGTATAAGCAAACTTATTCCAGCCCCAGAGGAAGTTGAGAAAGGTGAAGACAGAAACGCGTATGAGGATGGGAACGTTATTGCGAGTGATGAATGGGATAGCAGACGGTAACGTTGTTATCTTGTGTAATGTGGTATAAATCTTCCAGTGCTTCTGGCGTGCTGTATTCGGCCGGCCTAAAAAAAGAAAATGTGAGAATTGATTCTTAGTGAACAGATAGATTTGATGAGGAGAAACCTACCCTTTCTATAAAGGTGTAGCAAATATGAGGGAGCATGAAGCATGCTCTCAAAGAAAAGCATTCCAATAACACATAGGAAATACGCCCTGGCAGCCGTATACTGATCATTAATAATAGGATTTAGCATAGATGGGGACACCATGTTGGCGAATGCTAATAACTGTAGAGCCAAAAAATGTGAGAGTAAATAATCTTTCAACAAAGACAAGAGTTTATCAAAATTTTCGCTCAATGACGAAGAAGAAAACCATAGAGAACTGTCGGTTATATTTCTTGAGAACGTCCGTCCGTCCGTCCGTCCTCGAAACTATATATTATGCCAATCAAAACTATTTGGTATCTGCATAAACAGTCTCATCATATGGCGGATAAGACATGAATTACAACTGCCCTGATTAGAAAATACTGATTACACATGCGCTACTTGATAGTCCGTCTTACTTACACCTCAAAATAGTCAGGGGTATTGTTTAAGCACCTTATCTAGATATGCTCGGCACTTGTGTGTCATTTGAGAAGGGGCTATGCCTGTCCCTTTTCTTTGACCTGAAGTGATCTGCATCTACTCTTTTGGGAAATTTTGATGAATATATCACTAGTAATGCAGCAATTCCAAAGGAAAGGTACTGACATGCATGTCTCGGACCACTGCCGATGCTACATTAATGTTTGGCACTAGAGATTACCCTTCAGTTCAGCCCCCTTGGCAGTTTGGAATCAAGCTGACAAAAGTTCCCCATTTTTTAACCTCCGTATTAAATTCGGCCTAACGTTGAATGATCTACGGTAATTGACCCGGCGCCGAATACTAGCTCTTCGGCAGCCAAACTTGGGGAGAGTAAGAAGAGGTGGGATATTGAATATATAAAGACAATAGGAACCTGCTTCTACGATTGTCTTCTTGCTCCACATCCAGTCCTCAATTCTTCCATCAAACAAAGAACATCCTGCAAACTCCAAAATTCAAATCTCCAAACTTTAAAAACCACTATCATAAACAATCTTTCATCACCAAACACACTCAACTATTTAACAACAATGTTCTTCTCAACCATGCAGACTCTCTCTTTCCTCTCAGCTCTGGCTCTGCCCGCTATTGTTAGTGCTAGCCAGGTCGGCGCTTCGGGCACCCTCTCTTCTCTTGATGGTGGCCTTGGCGGCGTCGTCACTGTCGCCAGCGATTCTTCCCTTGAGGTTACGCAGTATAAGCTGGCTGACGCCAGTGCTCCCGAGCTGTACTGGTGGGGAAGCACCTCCAGCGACCTCTCGTCTGGCTTCCGCATCTCCAACACACATATCACGGAAGCCGCTACTTCGGATAGTCTGACGATCAATCTGGATGCCGGCCATACACCCGCTGACTTCAGCTTCGTGGGACTTTGGTGTGAGAAGTTCAAGACCAACTTTGGCCAGGCTCAGCTAGCAGCTAGCACAACGGCAACTTCGGGTAGCAACAACTCGCAAACCACTACCGGGGCTGCTGCACCGGCACGTACCACCACCGGTGCGGGTTCTGCAAACAGCATCGGGGTTATGTTTGCTATTGCGGCGATGGCTGCTGGGGTCGTTGTCCCAGCACTGCTTTAATTGGGCAAGAGCAGAAATCCTGATAACATTGCATGCAAATGACATATGCGTGTAGCTTAGCAAGAGATGGAAGACGACACTTATATCTAGATTAACGTTCGTGTTTAGATGGCATATCAATATAGATTTAATTTTTACTACAATTACTTTTACGTACTGAGAGTTGACCCTGTAGTGGCTGGTGTTGAAGATACAGCAACTTGATAGACTTGGTGGTTGTGAAGACATATAGTTAATGGAAGTAAGGAGCGCTTTAATTTTGTACTTCTATTGGCTATGCAGTAGCGTGCTGAGTAGAGTTATCAACAGTAAGCCCTAAGGGTTTCTATCTCCTTCCCTTAAGATCTATCACATTCCTAGTTACCGCACGCTAGGAATGCTGTGATTACAAACTCCATGGCAACATACTGAAGTAACTAAGGTAGCTACTCACCCCCTAGTAACCACCCGACGCCATCTACAGCATCTAGCATCCGTCTTCGACTGGCTGCCAAATCTGGATACATTGTCCAAAACCCGTGAGGAACGCCGCGATACACATTTACTCTCGTCGGCACTCGGCACTCTTCTCGTAGAATACGCTCGTAAATGAGACTGTCATCCCGTGCAGGGTCCATCCCAGCAACTTGAAAATAGACAGGGGGCAGGAACTTGTGTCTAGTTACGATTGCGTCGGTGTGAGACTGTTGGCTGATGGAGAACGGATTACTGATCGGTGACGGCTTATCCCCTTTATACGCACTCATGTATTGGTTCAGAGCTGCTGTGTCGAGAATCGGGGCAAACTTGTTCTGCTCCATGGAGAGATAGAGCTCCTTGTAACGATTAGGAACACTACCAGGGTCAATATAAACTCCACATGCTAGGAACTGCCCGGTAAGTGGAGGGTTTAGATCCCGAGCAAGTTGTGCCACCATGTTGCTGATGGCTGCCCCGGCTGAGAGCCCTCCAATGATGAAACCCTTCTTCGGGTCAGCATTGGCAGGCAGAATCCCTCCATCTTTATCAGCTGCCTTGCGTGCAATATACTGCACTACTGCGAATACATCGTTGACGTCGGTAGGGAACGGGTGTTCTGGTGCAAGGCGATAGGACGGTAGAATGCAAGTGGCATTATGTGCCAATACTAGTTCCCGCGCGGTGGCAAGCTCCAGTTCCGGGTAGCCAACGCAGTGGCCGCCGCCGTGAACGAGAATCACAATAGGGGATGGCACGGTACTGGAGATGGCGGATTGGCAGACCACTATGCGAGATGAGAATGTGTCGTCGATTGGAATAACGTATTCTCTCTCAACAATGGTCGTCGGTCGACTAGCTGCGAGAATTTGCTGAGCATTGGGTAGAGTTTCCTGGACGATTTTCTGAAATGTGGGAATGCCGGCGGGGATGTGGCCTGGCGGCGAACCGTTGGCTTTCCAAGCAGCTTCGAACTCTGGGTCCATGATGCCAGTGGCAAGGATTTGTTCAACAGTCCATGGTGGCTGGTCCATTCTGAATGTGTCACCCATCATGGACAGTAGCCAGAAGAGGTCAATGGCAAATTAACTGTGCAAATGTATATGCAGGCCGTGAGACCCTTTTGATGATTCGTTTAGATGAGAATGTTGATAAGAGGGCGAGAGGAGAGATTACATGCAATTATTCTTAAATAAAATTTCTATGGGTTTGTGATGATTCGCAAAGCGAAAGCAAGAGACATGACGAAATTAATGTTACACGGCGGGTGCCTCATACGGCAGAAACGCTGACTGTGTTGGAATAAATCACTGTTGTTGGTCAGCGACAATTCTGCATCCTACAGGTTGTCATACTCTAAGGAGTTGAAAATGAGGTTACCCCTAAACTCCCTCATTGCAGAGAGTACAAGCAGGATTCAGCCGGGGGTTTGAGTCACTCACCGGGATGGAGTCACACACCGGATCCACTTGTATTACTGCAGGTCCGACACGTAGATCCATCGATTCCAATCGCAAATCCCTTGCAAGATCAAAGTCTTGGCAAAAAAAAAAAAAAAAAAAAAAAAAAAAAAAGAAAGAAAGAAATGATCTTTGTGAAATGATGTTATAACTGGTGCAAAGTAGTGCAGTGCTGGAGCTGTATATATCCATCGAGCAGCTGCCTCCAACCTTGGTCTGTTCTGGCTACAGCACACAATTCTGCATCTAAACACTGCAGTGTCTGTAGACAACTCTACTAAGCCAAGCTCACCATGGATGAAATCCGCGAGCTGGACAATCTGCAGCCTCCAGACCGGCCCCAAAACGACTCTACTCATGAGTTAACTAACAGCGAAAGGCTCAACCGCGTTCCGACGACGCCCACGCCAGTACAAGACGCTGAGCCTCGGTCGACAGGCCCAAAAACATGGAGATTCTGGGCTATCATCGTGGCATTGAGCATCACGGGGCTCATGTCCGCAATCGAGGGGACCATCATAACGAGCGCATTGCCCACCATCACCAATGCGCTGGGTGGTGGTGATGCCTACATCTGGGTCCCCAACGCCTATCTCCTGGCACAAGTCGCCATACTTCCGCTGACTGGGCAAGCAAGCAACATCTTCGGTCGTCGCCATCTCCTCCTGGGATCCGTTGCCCTCTTCACTCTAGGAGGCGGCCTCAGCGGCGGTGCCTCCTCGATGGCCATGCTTATAGCGGCCCGCACCATCCAGGGGCTCGGCGGCGGAGGGATTAACCTGCTGATGGAAACTATCGTGACCGACATTGTCCCGCTCCGGGAGCGTGGCCAATACATGGGTATTGTGGGCATTGGTGCCATAGTAGGAGCTACCGTGGGTCCGTTTCTAGGCGGCCTGATCACTGATCATGCTTCCTGGCGATGGTGTTTCTACATCAATGTGCCCATTGGCGTTGGTAAGAACAGCTCCAGTCCTCTTCTCCGTTTTTCAGTAAATGCGAGGACGGCTCTCGCTTCTCTTTACTGACCATGATCCAGCTTCTTTCGTGATTCTATTTATTTTCCTCCGCGTCAAGTACGAGCGTGACCTGAGCTGGTCGGCTCGCTTCAAGCGCATCGACATCTCCGGCAATGCCATTTTCGTGGCCGCAATCGTCTCTGCTCTGATTGCACTCACTTGGGGCGGCACCATCTACAGTTGGAGCACCTATCACATCATTGTGCCTCTTGTTCTGGGTCTTGTAGGCGTGTTGCTCTTCGCCGCTTTCGAATGGACCCCGAGACTCTGTCCAGAGCCTTCATTCCCACGGCAGATCGTATCGAATCGCACCTCAGCAGCCGCTCTCGGTCTGACCTTCATTCACGCAGTCGTCGCCTATTGGGTATACTACTTTCTGCCGATATACTTCCAAGCCATTAAAGGCTTGTCACCTCTGCGCTCCGGAGTGAACACATTGCCCAATGTTGCCGGCGGGCTTGTCTTTGCAGTTGGGGGAGGCGTCCTGCTGTCCAAGTTTGGCCGCTACAAGCCTCTCCACTTGGTTGGATTCGCTGTTACCACTGTCTCTTTTGGGCTTTTCAGCATCCTTGATGCCAACTCAAGTGATGCTGCATGGGTATGCATACAGCTTCTGAACGCCGCCGGCAGTGGCATGCTTGGCGGTGTGCTTCTTCCTGCTGTTCAAGCGCCTCTGGATGAAAGCTATGTCGCCACGGCTACTGGCATTTGGAGCTTTGCTCGCTACTTCGGCTGTATCTGGGGTGTCACTATCCCGAGTGCCATTTTTAACAACGAGTGTAGGCGTCTCTCGAGTAGCATTACCGACGCGGATATCGCTAGTAATCTGTCAGGAGACAGTGCGTATCAGCATGCCACAGGTGCCTTTCTATCCAGCATCCAAGATCCGGCACTTCGTGCAGAGGTGGTCAAGGTCTTTACCGGAGCGATGCGGACGGTTTGGCTTGTTGGGATTGCATTTGCTGCATTGGGATTCCTGGTCAGCTTTATAGCGAAGGAGATTGAACTACGGAAGGAACTCAACAACAATTTTGGTGTAGAAGATAAAAAGGATGCCATCATCTCGCCAAAGATAGACACCGAAGCTGCACAATCATATAACCCAGTCTAATACGAAAATTGGCTTAATTTAGTTATAGAAGCCTGCAATGTCTCATTAGTTATAATTAATGCTAGGTATTAACACGTATATCGTTCTAGCTTGTATATAACATCGCTTATTTCCTCCATAGCTTCTTCTTCAATATTCTCAACAACCTTCTAATTCCCTTGAAACCTCCGCTTGGTGATTCCCACTTCTCCAATACTTTTCTAGAATCCCGTGTAAATGGATGATTTGGGCCTAAGACAGCACATCTCCCCTGAACGCACTCTTGCATTAAAGACAGAGCTTTATCCGAGCGACCGCGACTGCGCAATGCCACTGCTAGGTTATGCTTAGATTGAAGCGTATATGGGTGTTCCTCTCCCAGCATCTTTTGCTCAAGTTCTAAAGCTTCTTTTGCAAGAGATTCGGCCAGTTCATATTTGCGCAGATCATGGTATATTGCCCCAAGTTGGGTTATGCTCCGAAGCGTATCCGGGTGATTCTCGCCAAGCGTTTCCCAACGGAGGTCCAGCGTTTCCTGATACAGAGCTTTGGCTTCTTTATACTGGCCCAGGCCCTGGCATGTTGCTGCAAGTGATCCTATATTCCAAAGCACTAATGGATGTTTCTCGCCAAGCACCTCCCGTTGGATAGCTAAAGTTTCCAGCTTGAGAGGTTTGGCTTTGGCATAATAACCCTGGTAATGATAAACGGCTGAGATTGAAGCCAAGCTCTGAAGAGTATGCATATGCTTCTCTCCGAGTACTTCTCGCTGCAATGGTAGAGCTTTCTTATAAAGAGCTTCGGCCTCTTTATACTGACCATGGCTCTGGTATACTTGACCAAGTAAAGTCATAGCTCGAAGGGTATCTGGATGCTTCTCTCCAAGTGTCTGTCGCCGAAATTCCATGGTTTCTTTGTAAGAAGCTTTGGCTTTCTCATGCTGACCCTGGTAATGATACGCTGCTGCAAGTGAAGCTATACTTTCAAGCGTATATGGATGTCGCTCCCCGAGGACTTTTCGACTTAGTTCTAGCGCTTTCTGGTCAACGGCCTCTTTCTCTCTCCACCGTCCTCGGTCATATAGATATCCAGAAGCTCTGCTTAAGAGTTCTGAGGTGTCGGCCTCTCTCTTACTTATCTCTGCCCAGCTGCCCATTCCTACAGCGTGAGCCAAATACCTCTCGCACTGTCCCCAGGACTCTGGGTTTGAAGTTGGGAACAGGTCTGATAATGCCTGCAAGGCAATTCTTGTGTAAAATTTCTCATTGCCTGTTTCAGTCTGCAACAAATTTCCTTGCGCAGGTGCTCCATAAAGGCCTTGCAAGGTCAATCTGTATCTTGCTGCCTCTTGCACAAGCTTATGCGTCTCGTAGCTTGGACCACCATCCTCAATATGGCGCGTCTTGAGGAACGAGAATTCTTGCAACCGTATGATTGCAGACGTCACCTCTAGTTCTTCAGGTCCCTTCTCCGCGTCCTCGTTGCTGCACTTGCTGATCTGTATAATCAACTCGTGCGGCAAATTTTGGTTGTTTAGATAAGCGACGATATGGAGAACTTGGTATGCTGTTCTGTTCTCCCTTTTAATACGCTCCATTGAGACAGTCCATGTGTCAAGTACAATATTGGGCATTTCAGGCCTTCGATGTCGATCGAATTCAGTATTCTTGAGGGTTTCCCATCGGCGTTTGCTCTCTTGAAGCAAAGACAAGTACTCGGAAGCAGTCGTCCGCATTCGCCGCATATATGCACCAGCTTGAGAGATAGCTAGCGGAAATCACTCGAGTTCCTTAAGAAGAGTTTCGACATCGTCAAGTTCTTCAATGAGCGCATCCTTATTTCTCATTACATTAAGAAGATTGATAGCTTCGTTAATCTTTATGGATATAACCTCAATACCTCTTTGTGCGCCGACCAGAGTGCCTGCAATACGGGCGTCGCGACTTGTCCACAGTACTGTCCCTGTAGGCCCGTTGGGGACATACTCGTATAGGCTGTTCGTAGCTTCATCGGTGGGTAATTCAACGCCAAATAATTCGAGATTATCAACATTATCAAGGATAAGTACCCATGATGGGCATGCCTCAATACCGTTACGTACAGATCTAAGTAGAGCATTCCCATCGGCGGTGGCGATTTGTTCAATGCCAATTTTGGTTGCAATTATCTTATAATCGTGTATAAACGTGGCCTTGCTATCTGCATGCACCCAGAATACGCTGCAATGGTCGTTTTCGTATCGTCGATACGCATAGTCTAAGGCGATTTGAGTTTTCCCGGGTTACTTGGTTAGCAGTATTCATGTATTTTATTTCAATGTGTACTTACCCCGATCCCCCCAATCCCCAAAGCGCAGCACTATGGAACTTCGATCGCCGTGGAAGAAGTTGATCCAGATGTTCTACCAAGTCTTTGCGGCGAATCACATCCTCGTTTCGGGGATATGGAATAACATAAGTCGGCTTATCAACGCCGGGTAACAGAGGACCAGGGGTCACATTATAATGGATGTCACCCTGGTTGATGATAGCATTGTTTCCAATACTATTATGATTGAGATAACGCGAGTGAGAAGTTGGCTGGCTCATGGCTCATGATACAACGATATTCAGATCAAGATAGCTCAATATTGGACATATTGAATCGACCTTTTCATCTTTTAATTCTCAGAGTATATAAAGCCACCCAGCAGACATGTAAGACAGCTTTGGGCCCCATTGGGAATCGATGCTGCGAAGGATACTGCAAGTAAGATTTTTCTCAAAAGACGAGAACATCCAATAAATCATCTCTATCGGAGCACATGCGTGAATGTTTGGCTGAGATGAGCTGTGATCTGCATAAAACAAGTTTTAGGTAACAGTTGGCATGAAGACCCAAGCAATCATAATGGTAGATCTTCTGGAACTCAGGGATATAACCCTGTGCTGACGGAAGTCTTACCTCCAGCATGATTACAGAGTTGGCTACGTGTACGGAGTACAGTGTTAATATTCCTAGGAACTTGTAATAAGAACTAAAGGTAGATCTAATTTGATTTAGTAAATATAGGTATTAATCGTGCTTTTTTGTATTGGTAAATTAATTTTTTTTTCTCCTGAATTTGCCTTTACACCCAAGTTATATCTATACTGACTCGCAATAGGACTTAGTGTGCAGCAAGCAAACTACAATCTAGTAAATACAGGTAACTCCTCGCAGGTTGTCTTCAGTCGGGGGGGAATCTTATTAATACGGTGCCGTCTGTTCAGCAGATGCAGCGCACGTTATCATACATGAGACAGAGCACAGCACCATTGAGCTTTACAGTATTTTTGCAGAACATAATTGACTTATTCTGAATGTCGTTCATTATAGTCTCTTGATAGGCTGAAAATTATCTTGAGTAAGACTCTTTTCACCAGATCTTCGCCGCGCCATTGTTTGATTCTGGCATATCAACTATCCAGCCGATGGTTCGCGCGGCCCCTTGCGTTGTGATCCCTTACATCAATGACTGCAGCACAGCGTCATGCAAGATATACGACCGATAAATCAATCTAGAATTCTAGATTAGTAGCCCACTGAGTAACCTAGCAGCATATATACTGGTCTGCACCGCCATTCAGCATAGCACCTATTGATCCTAGAAAATTCGACGTTCCGTCAATTTTTTAAATCGCGATTGTTCAACCACACGTACCTCTATAGCTATTTACTCTCTCCTAAATCTCAAGTTATCTCTAACATCTTCCCGGCATCCGAACTCACAACGCGATATGTCTCCTACACGCTATATTTGAAATGGATATTCTGCTGATCCGTCATATTAGATTTGCTATTGATTTTACCTTTATGTGCTGACTGTTCCGGCGTCATTCCCATCTCTTCGATAATCTTAACCCTCCGCTTGTTTTCCAAGATGTCTTGTTGCAGTATCAGCCTGAAAACGTTTTAATATAGGTAAATCTTAGCCAGCAAACTCACAGTAAAATCGCCATGCGAAGAATAGAGCACACACCCCCCGTACATGATTCCGCATAAAATGATTGCAGGGATATATTTGGGCGCTCACTCAGCTCGGAAAGTCTGGCCGCCAACAGCACCTCATCCACAGTACGCAATAAACATGACAGTGCCGATGACAGACTTCTTCGTTCGCCCAGCTACATTAGACGGGAACAATGCCCACATCAGCAATCCAGTTACGCGAGTAGTAGCGGTTATAAGGTAGAGGCCCCATCGAATCCAGAGCATACGTGTACCTTCCATGGGTTAATAAGCCCAAAGCTAACAGACCAACAAAGCCCGGAATAGTTGAGACGACCATGAAAGGAACTAAAGCACTTGCATTTAGCACACAAAAATAAGAGTAAACTAATGCTGCATCCTTACATCTGGTATGGGGCCACTTTATTGTTATGCTGGTGAGCTGCTTTGCGCGGCCGTTGTGTTTGGGTGTTGTCTGAAAATTAGCTAAATGTCCGGGAGGTATGTATAGCTGCCCGACAGGATGGCCGCCATCTTACCATTGTATTTGCCACGACCGTTCTGGAGCAGGCCTGGATGCCTCTGCGACGTATTCTTTTTCAGCTTTGTGTGACGTATTAACCATTTTTAAAATGACGTAGAGCTCTGTGATGTTCTCGACTTACTGTCAACCTGAGCCATTGTAATATCGCTCGCATCAAAGATGGAGGTTCGTAACTTATAACTACGCGTACATGTTGGCTACCAGCACTAAGCAGATTTGAATTATATAGACATAGTTGTTTGTTTAAGTATTTGTACATCATAACCAACAAGACTAGGTACCTAGCGGAATAGACCTTTAGAATGTGCGCGGGCAGCTGTATCAAGATACATGTATACATGTATATCTGTATCAAACAATGACACAAAGCCAGTCTCGCATGGCTTACTGATCTGTGATCAAAATGAAGTCTCGTTGCGCACTTGATAAAGGTTGATGATTTATCGCTATGTGAGAGAGTGGCGCGGTCAATATGCAAAAGGCAGTGTCCACGCTCAAGCGCATCTCCGAACATACAAGAGATTTTAGCCACTGAGTAGCACATACGGCCATTGTTAGTAGAGAATTAAAGGTCTCGCCAAGTTTTCGTGTTGAGTTAGTTGTCTTTCAGTTATTGGACTTCAAGACTAAAAAACTGGAGTCGCACGATCCCATATCTCGTAGAGTAAGCACTAAGCACTATGTCAGGGGCCGAAGTTTTCATAAAGCGATTCCGACTTTAGTGATTCAATCCACGACCAGCATGAAAGTCAACTTGCACTTTCGCTACGCGAAATCCCCAAAGGCGCACTTCGTGACCCTTTAAAATGGACCAATACACCTACCCACGGCCTCTACATCTTCTGCTCTTTGCCGTTGGCATATTTGAAGTCTCCCTTTTCTATCTGCCGCTGCGTTCCCTCTACCGCGCCGCAGCTATCTCTCTGCTCGCGGCCGTGACCTACAGCTTCCAGCTCAGCCTCCTGGAGTATTTCCCAAATCGCGCCTTTATATCTCTCGCCTTGGGCGCAACTTGGACTACATTCTTGAACGCCTTCGAGATCCTGATTGTGTCAAACGTCAGCCCTCAAGACCCCGGCCTTCAATTGGCCAACCCTGGGAACTCAATCTTCCACGCATTTCGGGCAGCTACATTACCATTCAACTGGCGGCGCGTCGGAACCAAGTGGCAGATTAAGGTCCCAGCTTCGGCGGAAGATGCCTCCATAGCCGGGCGCGTGCGTTTCCTTTTCAAGAGACTGAGCGTTCTAGCCGTCTGCTATCTCGTCATAGATCTCTGTGCCGCGGGTCCCCCGCCAGACCCAAATATGATTGCGAGAGAGAAGCAAACTATCTCGTATCTGCTTGCCTCAACATCAGAAGACGTCGGATTTCGGGTGATAACTACCTTCGTCTTCCTTATCAACGCAGCTCTTGGCGTAATCGGAGTCCACAGCCTTTTAGCAATTGTTGCCGTCCTCTGCGGTGACCAGCCACAGAGCTGGCCTCACATCTGGCAGGGCTGGCCGAATCAGGCTTATTCCGTGAGAAGATTCTGGAGGTATGTCTTAGCTCCTTCCAGTCGTATTAGTGGCCGCTGATTGAGTTTATCTAGCAATTACTATCACCAAGGTCTGCGCAAGGCGCTTAGTGGACCAGCTGACTGGATTATTGACTCGGTTCTGCCCCGTGGTAGCCTGATCTCCCGTTACTCGAGGCTCGCTTTAGCGTTCTTTTTATCCGCATTGCTACACCATCAGGCTGAGAGATCTGAAACTGGACAATTGATCTTCTTCAGCAGTCAGGCACTTGGCATCATGTTGGAAGATACAGTCTACAAACTGTATAGTTTCAGCCCCATGCAGCTCCCTCGACGCATCGAGCGAGCCTTGGGATATTGTTGGGTGCTAGTATGGCTGGTGTGCCTCGTTCCGTACTGGTCTTATTCGACAATGCGTGTAATTGACGATCCTGTGAGGGATCAGGCAACGTTTGAGATCTTCAAAAAGGTCTTGCCCAAGTAGTAATATTACAATCACGACTACTAATCTCTTGAGAAAAAAGGACGTCTTCTGCAAAGCTGAACAAGCGGGATTTGGATTAGAGGGAGGGCGTAAATTCCCTGTAAACTATCTCGCCTCTAAATTAATTAGGACTCCGCCGTGGACACCTCCTTTATAAAGAATCTCGGAGACTGCTCCTATATCAAGAGCTGAGATAGAGCCATTCTTGCTCGCCCCTATTGATACTTCGCTAGCAAGTTTATAGAAGCGGGTTTGGAATCAGGCATATTATAAGCTTAAAACTGATGAACTTAAAGCAGTGGATGTGTAGAAAACCATCGTATGTAACAGCCTGAGCTCCTATAGGGTTAGCATAGGAGGAATTCCTAAGGGATAAACCTTATACTAGGTTTATATTAGCAGATAATCTGGGCTAGACTAGCAGTGTACGCTTTGTTGTAGTCAGCCGCTGTCTTACAATTAAGTCATCTGGAATGCGGCCTGCACCACGGTCACAGTTGAAGACAACTTGTTGCCTGCCTTTGGCTGGTTTTCTCGACCGTCACGTCCCGAATGCATAGCACCTACATGTATTGAGTCCCGCCTGAACACGCAATGATGAATAGGCTCGGGCAGGCGCTGGGTCCAATTAAGTTAAGCTAATTGAAAGCACCAAAGCAGAATGCTGGGGGGTCGGAAAAGGTCGCAAACTGGCCGTGGTGCGGTCTGGCTGAACTGGCGGACTCATTGGAAAAGCCAGGTGTGCCGCGGGCTCACTATGGGGGGGTTTGCGGGGTTGGCCATCGTTCCCGAGCCAAAAACAGGCCCTGGTCATTCTAGGACGGCTATCCGCAGAGGCCTTCTATTTATACCCTGGTCTTCCGTCTAACTCATCTTCTCCGTCTCTGAAACATTTGCTCCTCCAAGGCTGTCAGAGCACGCAACACTCGTGATAACCAATATGGAACAAACTAATCCCAATAGGGTACATAAACGAAAGAGAAGTCGGTATATACCACATGCATGTAATCCATGTAGGGCCGCCAAAGTTCGCTGTGATGGTGGACTTCCTTGCGGCTTCTGTGTTGCCCGAACTCCAAACGCCTGTTGCTACAGTGCAGCGCGTCTACCAAGCTTCCAGAACGATCGTGTTCGCGCTGCGTCAACGGTTCCGTAAGATACTTCAATCGAGAGCGGAGATGAATGCCTGCAAGCTAACTACGCGGCAGGGGAACGGCTGATGACTCCCAAACTTTGATGTCGACAAAGCTGGATCTCCTGATTGACCGGGTCACGGCGCTGGAAAAGGCTCTTTTGGCTCAAGGAGTCCAATGCAAAGCCAGAGAGGTGACACCTACCTTGCCGAAGCAGCCGTTGCCGATATTCCAAGGTTCTACAAGTTCTGTTTTCTCCATCGTCGTCGCCGACGCGCATTTAAAAGTGCTAGAGCCCGACGACACTAGTCCACCAATCTCGGATGATAGTGATTCACCACGCGCTCAAACGACTTTTTCCATTGTCCACGGCCAAATCATTAATGAATTGTCCAAAGAGGCGGCAGACGGGGAATCCGAGAGTAGGCCGATCGTCTTACCTCGCGCTGCGGGGATACGGTCCCAATCGATTGAAATACAGACTCATATTGACCTAAGCTGCGACGACCTCATCTCGCTAGTTTATATTTACCAGAACCTAGCTGGCACCTTGTACCCTTTCTTGAACATTCCGTCTCTAGTACAACTGGCAAGACAGACGTGGGCTGTAAAGCCGGCGGAACTTACACCCTCGAATGATGGCGTGGATGTTGGGAGCAAAGATGTTGCCATCCTAAAAATGGTGGCAGCGATCGCGCTCTTGGCAGAGGGTGAAGGCCATAATGACTTGGCGTTGAGCCTGTATCACAGTATTTTACCAGAGGTGGAAGCTATAGTATGGAGCACGAAGCTGGATCTCAAGGGCCTGATGCTTTTACCTCTGGTGGTAAGACCCACCGTCACTCATTACATGTATATCGTTGCCAGTTTGAGCTGATGCAGGATTTTCATAGAGCTTGTTTTATATCCACCAGAGCAAATGGCGCCTTGCCTGGCGATTTTTGGGCAACGTAGCGCGGATAGTCCTTGAGCTGGGGCTGAATCGCCAAATCGTCTTGGAGCGATCATTCCCCGACATGGAAGACCGTACCCAGGCTATCAACGCCATATGGACAACTTTTCTCCTAAATCGCCTTCTCAGCTATCTATTGGGTGTGACAGTGGCCATGCAGAATCTTCACCTCGATCCGACCTTTCCAGGTCCAGTATGTATCTAACCCTAACGAGAAGCCTCCCAATTTACTGATAATCTCTCCATCAGGTAGATGCACCTTACTTGGAGGCTATGATCGAGTTCGACCGAATTGGGGCCCAGGCCATCGATGTTCTCATGAGTGACAAGAGTGACGACTGCACCCGGATCAGTGATAGGAAGGAACATTTTGCCTTCTTTCAATATCGACTCGACGAATGGGGCAAAAGAATCAGCACAGACTTTCAATTCTTATCCCATGATGCTGAAACTGATATACAGAATGAACAGCTCCGCATATTACTGCATCTGTGGAAGGATCATCTTCACATGATCGTCGCCCGCTCTTTTATATGTGACAATCGGTGTTCTGCAGCACCATGGGATATTTGGGCTTCTTCCGTCGGTGCAGCTGCGGATACCATTCAACACTTATCTCACCTAGAATACTCCACAAGATCATTCCGCTTTCACCAGTCCAAGTACAACCACTTCCTCATCGCCGCATTAGGTACACTCCTTCTGGCCATCTCCCGGGGATCATCAAATCCGGATTCAATGTCATTAGGAGAACAGCGAATACCAATGGCACAAACCACATTCCTCAAGGCTCAGCAGAATTCTGTGATTGCATTGAATCTTCTTTACACTTTAGCCAAGACTTCACATCACTTCCAGTTTTGGTTAGAGCACGTGCGAGGCCTAGCCCGTCGTCTCAAAACCTTGGACCGCTTGGTCCCTGGATCATTTGGCACAGATGATTCTAGGTTACAGAATGAAGCCCTGGGAGAACAAATTCGAAGTGCCAGTGACGCCACGACGGAGCTGATAAGGATGGCTGAATCATATGTATTTGAAAGTGTGGACAACGTGATAGCTCCCGGTTTGCAAGACTTAGACGTATCGCCGTTAACTAGGGCGCCGTCCCTGTCGGAGTCAGATCTAGTCCAGGACTTCGGATGGTTTTTTGGTGGCTCTTTTGTTAACAGCCTTTAGCGGATATAATCTGTTTTCTAGCCTGTATTGCGCTCTTCTTGAGATACGAACAAGGGCTAAAGTACAAGAGCCCCCACCCTCTCAGTCGCTAAATATTGCTCATTAATCATGAGCGTGTTTGTATATGCACATGTATAGAGGTTATATTTAATATCAAGATGGTCAGTAAAACTGCAATAGCTAGGTCCGAGGAAGGCTACGCCCCAGCCTTTGGTTCAAAATCCAGAATCAATCCGTGGCCCAACCCGATCGGCCACAGCCGACCAAGTCAAACCTCGAAGATTCAGGCCACAAAGTATGGCCGATCAAGGTTCAAGACCAAACTCAAAATACGCTACACATGTATAACTCTATAATACCGCTATTTCTACAAAATGGATGGTATTTATTACGTGACGCAATCCTAGCGTGGTGTTATAAACTCGGCCTGTATGCTGTATAATAAGCAACTAGGCAGGGAGAGGGAACTTATTTGCTAATTATAGAAGGCTAGAAAGTTATGGCTTTTGTTAATAGTTGCGATTGAATATGCTGCCTAATATCTACTGGACCTATTTTACAGTGCTTGTTACAACTACAATGGAAATAAGTCTCGTATTGTAACCATAATAATAATAACTTAGTTAATACTGATAACTAATATATCAAGGATACAAGTTGAGTCAAGCAAGCTTTTTATGAACAACTTCAAAATCAAGTTGAACTTGCAAAGTTAACTTACTTGAATTGTCAAATTGACATTAGAGCTGGCTCAATTGCTGACAATAGCCTCTCCTGTGGCATTGGCCTGCTTAAGCCCCCGTAAGTCGTTGCCGCCGTATTTGATTCCTGGACTCTCTAAAAAGCGATTCCATTCGTGGATACTCAACGTGAGCTCCTTAGACAGTGTTACCTCGCGAATGCCTCTCTCAATCACTTCTTTCTCATAGGCATTTATGGCATCAACAAGGTTTGCTTTTCCTCTTGCCACGTTCTCCATAGCTGAGACGAAGTGAGTGCAGTCCGTGACAGCATTATTAAACCCTTGGCCTCGATCTGCATGATTGAGAAGTCAGTCTTTTGTATGAGGATTATGGTACTGAACCCACGTACGAAAAGAAATGGCGTGCGACGCATCCCCAGCTAGTGTAACCCGACCGTCATGGTTATCCCATGGTGTTGGTACCCAATATCTGATAGGATCATAAGGCACCACCTGGTCGTCAGGTAAATGCTTCAAGATCGTTCGCCTTGGTTCAGTCATGTCGTCAGCGAGGGTCTTTAGTAGGCGGACGCGCTCGCTATTGCTTAAGCCCTCGAGGGACTTTCCGAGAAGGCCCCTAGGGAAAGTCAATGCGATGTGAAATGTCCACGTTGAATAATCATTCGCATCAGGGGCCGTGCAGTCTGGAAATTAGGTCAGCTCCTGTTTCACGCATGTCTTAGGATTTGCCGTAGTCTTACAGAGCAACATCATAAAAACGCCCTTTGGATGAACTCCATAATCGACGTAGCCAGCAACATGCTCTGCAATATACTTGGCATGCTCCAAGGGATATCTGACGTTCATGTTAACCATCTCGTAATCGGGAAAACTTTGCGCTTCCCCACGCGGCCCGAGTAGCTGACGTCGAACAAATGAGCCTCCCCCATCTGCACCGACTAAAGTTGTTCCGGCCTCAGAAGTCCCATCAGCGAAGTGTGCGATCACGCCAGTTTCAGTGTATTCAATGCCACTCAGTTCATGGTCGTACTGCACTCAAATCAGATCAGCGGTGCTCCTCAGTAAGAGGCCACTGTGCCTCCTTTCAAAAAACGAAAGCGACAACATACCACGACATCAATTCCCTCAACCGCTAGCTTTCTAATTCCCATTCTATTTGTCCTGATCGCGTATGGGTATGTAAACTCCTTCACGATGTCACCTGTTTGAATATTGCTAATAACAAGTTTTTCATTGGCGGTAGCATGATAGTGAGGTCTGACCAGTGCCTCCTGCAACCGTTCGTATAAATGCGTGGGAAGCAGTTTCTCGAAATATGGAAAGGCCCAATAGATGCTCATGCTCCAATTTCGAGGACGCTTTGCTGGGTCCACTACATCATGAATGCTAAACGATATTCCTCTCTGTAGGTTTAAATCAGCATATCAACGGAAATAGGAAACTAGAAGCCAATATACTCACCTTCTTTAGACCTTGGGCGATGAGGCAGCCCGAGGCGCCCGAACCGATAATAATAACATGAGGTTTCTGGGATGCGTCCATAGTGGTTGTTATGAAATGAACCACCTTGAAAAGTATGAAATTTCAGGGTTTTTCCACAAGATTCTTCAATACGCTATCAGACTCAATGCCAGATAAATGATTGGACTGATAGTGGAATTTTCTCTCACATCTTGCGGGACCATAGTGAGTAGATTTATCCTTATTTGCACTCTCAAGTCTTCACCCAAAAGCTTCAGACAGCGGAACGATGAAAAGTTCCATCGGATTCAATTGTTGAACTACGGAATAGTTTCCAGTTTCCAGATCTTTGGCGGCGCACAGGCTGAGTAGCATCAAATGTCACCCACACCCCCTTCGAAACCGCGTCTATCATCGCAGCCAAGTGGGGCGGAATGTTCCGAGATAGGCCCTTGAATTCTACGTGACCGGAGCTGGAATGACCCCTCGCTCATGTTGAGTTTGACACCTCTTTCGGAATGTTCCAGTCAGGGGCTCCTCGATAAAGACTTGGGCTAGTCCGAGAAGCGTTGCCATGGCCATATGACCAACACTGTTATCACGTCGCGCCGTGAGCCCCCCCCCCCCCCCCCCCCCCCCCCCCCCCCCCCCCCCCCCAATGATCAAGTTTGTATAGCAGTCTGCATTGTAAAACTGAGCGAGTTATTAAAATCTTGACTTCGTTCGGTCTTTCGTCAGTGTCAGTTCTCTCGATGGAGAATTCCCAGTCGTCTATCAAATTTAAATGCAGTGAAGACATAGTCAGCGCTGTTTGTGTTGTTATAACCCACGCCATAATGTGATGCGATTTAGTCTTGATGCATGGAAGGCCGCAAAAACCGAGAAAGGAGGCATTGAGGGGTATCTCAGCAAACCTGTGGTAGACATTTCTTTGCCCAGCCAGATGCAATTCTAGCCAATGAAAGTAGTCTGAATTGCACTCTTTATGACAACTTTCGTTGCCTCGGTACGACTTATTTGGGGACAAGGATATCGATGGGTAGTCATGTTGGCAAAGGATCTAAGCATGAATGTGAGCTAGACTTTTCGGTACGAGTCAACTTATCTTGCCCACGCAGTGGACTACGAACTTGCGGGGAGATTCTTTACAAAAGAAGCACGATCTTGTTTGGCATTTATTTACTGCATAAATCTGCCTTGGCAGTTTCCCCTGCCCAAGCCCGTCGAATTAGCTCGTGTATCCATTCTGGCTCCAATGCCCGCGGATTTGGATATTGATTACGAGTGGCTATTTCAGTCGCTTTATCAACATCGCCCTCCTTCATTCCAAGGTCTCGTAATGCCCGAGGCACTGGCAACTTTCGTATTAGCAGCTCTAGGCCACTCAAGGCATCTCCACTGCTTCCGGGAAGAACAGCAGCCAATTTGGCCATCTGCTCAGGGATGGCAGGTGCATTATAAGACAACACATGTGGCAGAACGATGGTGTGTGTCTCGGCATGAGGGAGTGATATCGATCCTCCAAGAACATGACAGAGTTTATGGTGCAACCCCATCGACGAGCTGCCCAGTACAGTACCACAAAGCCAAGAGCCGTACAGCGCCTTTTCCCTCGGGCTTTTAGCGCTGGAGTCCTGAACGATCTGAGGTAGAGACTCTGCTAGCGCCTTTATACCTTCCAGCGCGAGCATTGAAATAATGGGGCTGACATTCGTCGCGTAGAGAGCCTCTATGGCATGAGCAATTGCATTGATCCCTGATGAACTGCAGATTGCGGGCGGCAGCGTCATTGTAAAGTCGACGTCATATATAACCACTTCAGGCAGAATCTTGGGATCCGATCGTGTGGTCTTGATGCCATCTTGGGTTTCGCCGAGGTGGGGCGTCATTTCAGAGCCGGCATAAGTCGTGGGTATGCTGATATGAGGCACTCCCGTGCGAATAGAGATAGCTTTACCTAAACCAACTACTGAGCCGCCTCCAATGGAAATCACGCAGTCTGCTGCTACTGAGTTGAGCAAGGCTGTTGCTTCTTCAGTCACCGGGATTGGCGTGTGTGCCTTTGCCTGCGCAAAGGTACCGGCTGCAGCCATAGAAGCGCCTTGGCCTTGTATGAGATCGGAGAGCTGATTTGTCCAATGGCTCTTTCCAGGCGTTGAGAGTAGGAGTGGCCGAGAAACCTTGAGGCGCTCCATCTCGTCCGGGAGCTTCTTGACACTGCCGGAACCAAAGACGACTCGGCTTGGAAGGACATTGTATTCGAATTCTTTCATCATGGTGGGCGAGTTTTGTTGACAGTGAGAGTTGTAATGCTCTTCTCAAAGTGAAACGTGAGGAGGATACAGGTAGGTAGCTGGAGTATTATTTCAAGTCAGCGTCCCGCGCTATTGATAATTGAGAAATGACGTGTCTAGTTGGCCTCTAGCAGTTTTGTCACGCTAGACCCGGTGAAGGACCGTAATATGCCAGTCAAGTTAATGAATGCACTCATGCTCCTTGGTTCATTGGCCTTTGAAGCAAGCCGGAAGTCCGGAAAAGTGTCCCCACCAAGTTCCGGATCTGGCGCTTCATCTGTAAAAGCCGGCTTGGAGTTTTCCGGTTCGAGCTCTCCAATCGCATGTTTCCCCACTGTTTATAAACAACTGTATTTAACAGTCAAAGCAGGAAGCATCCCGAAATTGGTATTCAAGATTCCTGAAGCCTATAAACCTACCACTTAAATACAAAGTCGAGCAGTCAATCACACTAAATTACATGATTAAGCCGTACATTTCAACATCCCATCAAAAATATACGCACGCCTTACACCATGGCCACGCCTATCAGCTTGAAAGATCTGACGGTTGATAACATCACTGAAAATGTTCACGTCATCAACTCTCAGTGCAGCAATCTGCGGATAAAGTATATTCTAGAGCGGACCGTTACACATCTGCACGATCTTGCGAGAGAAACTAGACTCACCACAGACGAGTGGATGGCGGCTATTCAATTCCTGACCCGAGTAGGTCAGATTTCGTCAGATGTCAGGCAGGTATGCATACTCTCTCTGCGTACGTAAATATGCAAAAACTTACCACGACCCAGGAATTTATTTTGTTATCGGACGTCTTGGGACTCTCCCTTCTAGTAGACTCAATCGATCATCCCAAGCCAAAAGGCAGCACTCAAGGCACAGTCTTGGGGCCCTTTCATACTCATGAAGCCCAAGATGCAATTGCAGGCTCTCTGATATCACATGACCCAGATGGTGAGCCACTTCTCGTCCTATGTACGCTAAAGGACACCAGCGGGCAGCCCATCTCTGGGGCCAAGATCGATACGTGGGAGACCGACTCAAAGGGGTTCTACGATGTGCAGCACCAAGACAGAAGCGGTCCGGATGGCAGGGCTATCTTGACAAGCGATGAGATGGGTAACTTTTGGTTCAAGGCTATTGTGCCCGTACCATACCCTATCCCGCACGATGGGCCGGTAGGACAGCTCCTCAATGTGCTGGATCGCCATCCGTACCGGCCAGGCCACATTCACTTCATATTTAAAAAGGACGGCTACGACCCATTAGTCACGCAAGTCTATCTTAACGCTCAAACGCCTGAACACGATCACAAACTAACATGTATTTATAGTGCATTATATCTCAAAGATGACCCTTATGAATCTGCCGATGCCGTCTTTGGCGTTAAGGACTCTCTTGTAGTCCAGATTAAAAAGGTCGAGGATGAGGAAATGGCAAGGAAATATGGCGTCAAATTGCGCTCTGCCCTTCTTACCTATGACTTCGTCCTAGTTAAGGAGCAAGCTGCCGCGGAGTTGCGCAGACAAAAGGCCGAGGAAGCAATGGCTAAATTAGGTCGCAAAATCAGATTTATTGACGATCTGCCTGTCCCAGATGTAGACTAGAATAGAGTATATGCCCAACAACAAATACATCAATAGTCGATCTAGTACTGGTCATATAGTACAAATTTGCGGCTACCTTGCAATTCTTTAGCACTTTAAACTTTCTTTATAGCAGTATTGATGACAGATCGATATCTGGCCCTTCAGGATATAATCCATCGACTTGAAACGTTAAAAATTTCACACCTGATATGTTTTTTGTCTGCTGCTGTAAAGTTTTGCAGCAAGTTAGGATCTATGATGGAGGCCAACAAGGCAGGGCCTTGTTCTAGGAACAGCGTGAGAGAATAAAGCCTCAGAGAAATCGTTTTCAAGATGTTTCGTCATATTACCCAAAGGTAGTTGACCATGTGCTCCGTCATACTCTTGCTCTGCATTGGTTCCTTCAGGTTGTGCAGATTGCCTCTGCTGGTTCTGAACACAAACCTGCGCCACCTCCAAACTTTCTCGTATTCAATTTGCACTTCGTCGAGCTACGATAGCCTCGTCCATTGATTGCAAAATGTCGTGTGCTTTCATGACGTCCTTGAGCAGTTCGTTGCTGGGCACGGTAGTATGGCGAAGCATGATGATGTAGAGGACAGCCATGCCAGAATACAAGGTATATGGTGGAATTGTACCACCAAGTGCGAAAGTAGTATACGCATCATACATGATGCGTATTGTATCGCGGGCCGCATCAAAACACGAGCCGACGTGTCGTGAGAGTTGTGACGGCGTTGTACTCATTGGTACCCCTAAGAAGAGTCGATGCAGAGCAATCCTCGCCTTCAAGTATCTCAGCTGTAGAACGAGCTTCTGCTTCGCCACCCACTCTGCTTCACGGAAAGATACTTGGCTGAAATCGAGATAATCTGGTAGCCGAGTCTTCCAGTCGTCAAGCAGAGTATCAAGCTCCTTTGCAACTGTCGACTTTTGCAGCAAAGTGAGACCCTTTGATGGACCATCTGGTTAGTCATGGCGAAGCTGCAGTGCTCCAGTTCGGATCTCTTAGGCACATTGGAAATTTCGGCTTAAATGCGAGGCAATTCAATTTGATAGCTTCGAGGCTTTCCAACACTGTCTCGGCGGCCTGCACTACAGCTCATCTCTATCTCGTGAGAGTAGATGCACCAAAAGGTTCGTCGTGCGGCTTTGCGGTCTTCAATTGAATTCGACATCGACTCTCTCGCAATTCCCATGGCAAGAGCAGTGCGGGCAGCGTAACCACAGTACATGTAGCAAGCATGTGGGTTTAGAGAGTTTTGACAGTAAAGCGACTTTTTTCGAGTTTAGCATAACGTGTTATGCAAATAAATGGTTACAAGGTAGCTCACTATGAGGAGAAGCGTTTGGGCACTTCCTAACGAACAAGCCTCGAAAACATCTCCGAGTAAAGCCCTGGACTTTCGGAAATATTCTTTCGAAAGTGCCCAGCTAGATGGAAGGACGTTGGTGTTTGGATGTTGAGTTGGTTGTTTCACGCACAGGCTAATTTCTTCGTCCCCGATGTTGACGTACCACTCGCTTCCCGTTCGAGGTCACCATTCACCAAGGCCACATCGAGCGCGTCCTTTAAGAGAATCCTGATCCTTACGCTCTAAAGCATACAATTCGATGGTCGTACTGCGTTCGTGAGCACGCAGTCGATAACACGCACCACAATTTATGTGTACTAGTCAAGTATGAATATGACCTCCCCAATGGTGTGATGGCACAAGATACAGTTCCATTAAAGCATCTTGTAGAAACATAGCATGTGGTGCCCACTGCTTGCCCAAAGGTGTATGCCGCGTCCGGGCTTGCACACTCTACGTATATTACCGATGAAGCTCTTAAATATGCGAAAGCACAGGGCGCGAACTCCGTCATCTCCATCGGGAGCGGTAGCTTTGTTGGCTTTGTGAAGGCTATGAGCGTTGATTTTCTCATATTTGTATCCCTACTATATATATGCTAGAAGTGAAATGACCCCCCATTCTCGGTCAGACTACCGACGACGTTTAGACGTTCAACTCTGCTCGTGGCCATAGGCGCAGCGTATGACCGACTAAGCATACTTCCTCAATGCTGTAAGATTTCCTTATGAGACTGAGCAACATGTTTAATAAGCCAGAAATCAATTGTGAACTTGCGCACGCCTTTTCTATGCATCGGGTCTTCCTCTGCTATGAACCTAGCATCGTCTTCAGAATCGGCATACACGACAATCATGCCCACTCCACTATATTTACTCTCCAACCCGCCAGGTACAAAGGGTCCGGCAGCCAAAAGCTTGCCTTTTGCGGCCAGCTCTTCCAAGTAGTCTCGGTGTTCCTTGACGACGTCGTCGAAAAGGCTAGGGTTGACGAATTCACTTCTGATAATATAGGCTCTTTTTACAAATTGACCGGTGTTTCGTGTTTGTTCGAAGAGCTCGGTAGATGTAGACATACTGAAGCTGCAAATCATGCTTAGTTCCGCGCTCTCAACATATTGCCGCGGTATGAATTTACCTATAAGATGAGTCTTGTCAATTTTTCAATTATAGCAGGCGTAGAAATGGCAGCAAGAAGCAATAAAATAGATAATTACGTTTTAGAGGTGATTTAAGCAAAACGTATATTAGATATGAACCTACTATATCTATATATACTAATTCAAACACACTTACCATTAGTATCAGGGGATTAGCCTAACCGGCAATGTAAGGTGATGAAAAGGGATGCTTAGGAAACTGGTACCGTCTCCGCATGGGGCGTACCGTCAACCCCGAAATTCCGCTCCCATTCCGATCCAAATTCCGATCGAACTTCCGATCTGATGCACGTTTCCGACGCGCGTGCTCACACTGCCACTTCCGCTCTATAAGCCATCCTATCTTAGCACCTAAAGAGACGGCACCTTGGCGAGGATTAAGACCAGGAAGCCAGCTGGGCGCTAGTTTCGAGGTTACACTCAGAATAATCTCCTCTTTCAGAGCTAACTACCGAGCGATATCCTTCGGGCATAGCAGGTGCGCGAGGCTGCACCGCTGGATGGGTCGGGTATGTCGTCCCTAGCTGTAAACGATGTTGAAGTTGAGAGGCACGCTGAAGCCATCTGCATGGCCGAGCTGCAGCGTATTGCTAATAAATTCTCATGCTCGCCAGCTCGGCCAGGTATATTAGTAACGGCTCGCACAGCTAAGAAGAAGCTATCTCCTATTGCCTTAAGCAACTGGATGCCCTGTATCGGATGGGAGTCGCCATTCGCTAAGGCAGATCGGCGTTTCCTTACAACGCTCTATCACGAGCCTGCCGGCACTCCTAGCATCAGAGAGATACAGCAGAGAACACTGAGAGACTTTCCATAAACGAACCATGGCTGATCTGTTCAAGACGGTTTAGATGGGGCTATAAGTATAAACAAGAAATAGTATCGTCCAATTCTACATTAACACAAGGTAGATGAAAAGGTCGCTCGCCGCGTAACTCACAAGGTTAATGCATTGGTTATAACATAATAACGATTATGATAACATATACCTTATATATAGTTTCGTACACATGACATCTGTATAAAGCATTTATCCTATTAATTTACACTTATTTTTACCTCATATACATGGAAAAATGTAAAGCCTAGTGCAGCGTTGATATATGTCTCTTCCCTTCAGTCTTCTTCATCATGTAAATTATGTATAACTCCGTCCCTTACAAATCTAATGTTATAGGCTTCGAGAGCTAGTGTAAATTTGAAAGCATCATATTCAGTAGGAAAACCCCAACGTAGATAGCGACTAGCAAGGAAACTTGGTGTGACATGCACAATATGTTGCTGTGGCTAACTTCCCCAATATCAACAGCATTGCGACTTGAAATTGAGGTAACTAGCTCATTTACCGTTTGTATTCTCAACAACTCTTACAGAACATGATGAACCATTATACTATAATAAAGCCCAGTAGGAGTATGGTGTAGCACGGTATTGTATGCTACATACCAGCGTTGCTAATATCCCACCGGGAGGCGAATAAGATCTAACAGCCCGAAGCAATTACATTATATATCACGACCTGTCTGAGATGGTGTTCCAAAAACCCAGTCTAAGAGGCTTATAGACCGGTCGCATAAGGATAAAAAAAAATAGTCAAAAAGGGTAATCCGTTTTTGATGCATGGTTATAAGCTTGCGCTACTAATTTATTGGTACATAC
This sequence comes from Trichoderma afroharzianum, assembly GCA_037893235.1. NCBI lineage: Eukaryota > Fungi > Ascomycota > Sordariomycetes > Hypocreales > Hypocreaceae > Trichoderma > Trichoderma afroharzianum. The sequence continues at coordinate 37,167 of JBBLXW010000043.1, read as the reverse complement.
GACCATAGGTAGAGGAGAGCTCGGGGTCCCGTCTGCTCCCCCATAGATAAGCCTCTAACCGGCAGATTAGTAGTTGAGTGGGTGACCATCAGCGAACACCGGCTGTTGTATGTTGTATTTAATTTTTTTTATTTCTTTTTATCTTCTTCCCGTCGTTTGCAATGACAGTAGAAGGTGAAATGTGTGTTGCGAAACGGTTTGAAAAGGATGCATTCTTAATTAAATTGTGGCTTGCTACCCCTGTCAGCGTTACACCACTAAGGCACTCTTGCAGCCATAGAGAAAAACAGCCAATCACCACTTTTTATCTACTCGTCTGAAGAGAGACAGAAAACATTCTTAAGCCATTCATACACTATACGTAAACTTCAAGATGGCGGTTGCATTATTTGCCTGTAAACAATTTTCGTGGCATCAAGTTTCGGTCAAGCATGTATCATAGAGCTTGTTCTCACAAGCAAAGTGGAATTGTTACGTTACACAACGGTGAAGCTTCTACCCAAGAGAGAAGGATGGATCTACTTGGATGCTTTTCTAGATTTACTCGCAAATTCTGGCTGGGTTGTTAAAAACTATCCTAGTGCTCTAGTAATACAACTGTGGCCGAAATCTGGAGCCCTAATTGCATATACAATGACACTCCTCTTGAACTATTTGGGGTGATTGCGATCCAGCGCAAAGTTGGTCTACTGACGATTACCACTTCTGTCTATTTAAGGATATCATTGTACCTGACTGTATGCGCTTTCTTCCTCAAGATTGTACAATTACATAGAATCACATCACCTTAGAGGGCATCCTAAACGAAACGCGGAACTAGCTTGTAGATTGCCGCGTTCTGTCAACTTTGTAGACCCCGAGACGACAACGATAGGTTAAGCAGTGATCAAAAGTAATGTCTAGTTCGGATACTTTCATATCATTTGAATAGTTTGATCTCTAATAAATAGCCTGTTCTTTTACAATAGCTGCGACAACTACATCAACTAATGGCAAACCAGCATTGTGATTAGTCTTATATCTCAACGGATATGGCCTTTCTGCAAAAATAGGGCGAAGCTAAGGCGTCAATGGGACTTTTGCTCCCTGTAGAGGACATAGGGAGGAGGTACATAGAACTAGCAAAACGGGTAACTGGATTCAGCCCTTAAGTACCCCTAATATAGAAGAAATGAATGCCGACTGAGACAGCAAAAATAAGTCAATTTTGTTAATCTTTTGCTTCAGAATTTAGAGGGGTTAGGGGGTTCTTGGACTGGTACATCAACAGCTTGAAGTCGTCATCCATCTCGTCAGCCCGTATTACAGTATTACAACTCGGAATGCTGAACAATTGACGTAGCGAGAAGAGCAATAGCCTACTTGATCCAGGAGTTCCCTCCTCCCGATCCAGGGTCACGCTTGTAAGACGGACCTCCATTGGGCGGCTTGCACGTTGTAGGCGTGATGACAATCGTGGTGCTGCGAGCTAGGCTCTCGCGCATGAAACGGCGGATCTCCTCGCGACCGTACCTGACCCCGACGGGGAGGGTGATGTGGAAGTAGGTGTTGGTGCCGTATTGGCCCTGGAGATTCACGTATATCCCCCCGGCTAAGTTGATATAACCCTGACGGTCGAGTCGAAACACGGTGTTAGGCTGTCTGCTGTTGGCGTAGATTGTTCGGATGGCCGGAGGGAGGCGTTGGCGAATGACGCTCTCTGCCTCGGCCCGGCTGAAGCTGATGAGTGTCTGGATGGGCTGCTGCTCCCCGTTAACAACGTCCCATTCCCATCGGTCGATGAGGGCGCTAAGAAGCCGGCGGACGGTCGGGTCGGGTTCGGCGACCCTGTTCTTCGATGGTAGCTTCCACTCACTCTTATCCTTGGGTGGCTTCTTGGCGCCGCGCTTCTGGATGCGGTGTTTCATGTCGTCTCTCTGCTGAGAGTTGAGGAACGGCTCCAGCACCTTCAAGAGGTCGTCATCCATATAAATGAGGTCGTAGCCGTCGTCGATTGTGCGGCCTGAGGCTAGCTCCCAACACTGATGTTGGTCGTCCATGTCCGAGTCCTCGAAAGTAGGCTGGCCGTCCTTAATGGCCAAATACTTACCCGTGCTGCTGTTGCGCACCCCGAAATACTTTTCGCAACATACGGCGAGCTCCCAGAGCGCGGACAGCCCACCTATGATGTAGTTGTTGGCTTTGTTCTGTATAGAGAAGAGGGGACCTTCGGCGACCTCGCGGAAGATCCATTGCGCATGAAAATCGCTGAGGTCGTCCACAGTGGAGAGCCGGATCTCCTCGCGCCGGTAATGTGCTGATAGGCAGAGACCCGTCTTCCTATTGATGAGAGTAAACGAGGTAAGCCAGTCATTTGCCTGTTTCAAGAGTCAGCTCTTCTGTCGTGAATCCGCCAATCCTGCACTCACTGGCATGATCTTCCAAGAGCGGTTAGGGTTGTCCGTCCCGGTGTCGAGAGCCTCAATCCTCTCTCCGGCGTAATGATCAAGGGTATTGCCAGTTTCTTTACTGATGATGCTAACAAGGCCAGTGTCCGAATCGTTGTAAGCCTCGAGGAACCACCAGTCCCGGATCGCGTTGTCGGTTGTCTCAACTAAGCTGATCGAAGGCTGGGAAGAAAGTTGGCGCAAAAAGCGACCCGTGGCACGATCAACGAGAGTGTAGACTCCGGTGTAGTCCTTCTGTAAAAACCTCCACTAGACATAATTGTCAAACACAGTCTCAAGCCCATCGGTGGTACTTATGTTTCCAAGCGAGTCGCTGCACAGGAACTTTCCCGTCCCGCCGTTTTGAATGAGAACCCAACTTGGGCTTGGGGATGGGACGGTGTCCAAAAACCACCGTTGATTATTGCCGCCATGATACTCCCATCCCCCAACTCGCTTATCGTCGTCGTTCATGAACGCATCCATGGCAGACCCGGCAAGGACGTTGGTGATCTTTTGAAAATCACTATAGTTGTCAGTGAACGTCTGAGAGAAGCAACCGAGTAGAGACTGACTCATCTAAAGTATCTATCTTCCATTGTTGGTTGCGACCACCGTGGGACTGCCACCCGCAAATCGCCGTCCCATTGTCAGCCTTACCGCCCTCCAAGTCAGCGGCAGTGCCTGTCTCGAGGCATTGAATAGTGTAGCCCTCGCTGTTTGATCTGTTCTGCAGCCGCCAGAGCTGGTTGCGCTTCGTGGGGAAAGGGTGTTTCTCAAAAGCCAAGGCGGGGGTGCCATTGGTAGAAGAGGCACCAGAAAGGTCAAGAACGCGGCCAGTAGACCGTACACGTAGTCGGTACGTAAGAGGGTAGGTGAACGGGGTGAAGGACCAAAGCTGTTTGCCGCCATCGTCAATGCTCCAGCAAACGGTGAAATCTATGGAGTCATCCTGGTTATGAGAGACGGCTGTGCCTGTGGCAACATTGATGATGTGATAATAGGCCGTGCTAGAGAAGAGCAGGATTAGCTCTTGCTCACTGCTTAGGCCATGCATCCACATACCCGTGCACATCTTTGAACCACTCGATTTTCCATTGCTGGTTCGTTCCACCGTGCTGGTTCCAGCATAAAATAGGGGTACCGTTGGCGGATGACCCACCGCTAAGATCTAGAACGAGGATAGAATGAACGTTGCGAATGATGTACTTGTTGCGGCTCTCGAAGCGCTCAACTACCCAAAGTTGGTTGAGAGGCTTGTTGAAGGTATCATTCTCGTTGTAGTTGAGAATACTGGTTCCCTGAGCGAGGTCTCCGCCACTGAGATTGAGAACTTTGTTGGTCCATTGAAGGTTACGAATCCAGTAGACGCCTTCTTTGACAGACATGATACTTTATGGCAGTATATGATCAAAAAAAGATCCAAAATGGGTACGAACGATGATTTGTTAAGAGAAGCACCTTGGTTTAGAAGAGTTGATTGAGGAGAGCAGATAGGTGTTGCTGGAGACCTCAGCTAACTTATATACGCCAGAGAAATGCTGTCTAATGTTTGATATGACTCTCAGTAAGTCCATCCAGCACACTACCAGCAAAGAGCATTTTAGGCAGTCGGAGGCCGTACTCTCACGAGAACGTCATGCGGTTGATATCAGAAGAGCGGGGTCACCGAAACGGCCTTCGTATTGGTCTATATACACACCAACTACTATATCCTTGCATTTTGATTCTTTGAGTTCAAACGTGTTCCATGTATGAGTGAATAAAAGGGGCTTCAGAAGCAAACGATTGCGGCGAAAGAAATGTCAGCGTGTATATCACTCTACATTTCTATAGGGTATCCTGTTGCCCACAAATTTATCGAATGCAAAGCTTTGGATCCTGCCTAAATTATGAGATGATTATGACTTTTGTATATGCGTCAGAGAGGGTGGGAATTTTGATTGGGGGAGCCTCAAAGACTCCGGTGTGGGTATCGTTGTAATCTTCGTGATAACGTCAGTGTATTTTCGATATCCTCACCAACCGCTCTTTGATGATTTGCAGAACTTTTGAAGCGGACCTTGCCTCCGCCCAATCGACTGTCTATGTCAATCATCTGGGGGAGCTTGATGGATCCAGTCTACTTCCCTATATCAAATGCCTTACGTAGTCGCAAAATACCATTAATCCATTACATAAAACTATATTCATTCAAAAGTACAGCATTTTGTTAAGTGTTTAAATATAATTTAATATTTTAATATTTATATTTTCTCAAATTTCAAAATCAAAGTTTTTTATTACCATTTACTAATACATATAATTTCATATCATTATATTGAGCTAAAAAAAAACCATATTCATCACGTAAAAGTTGTCCGTGACGAGAACAATGAGTCAATCAGGAGTCAAAAGTAGTATCCAGTTTAGGTATCTTCATATTATTCCGGATGATTTAGCCGAGAAATATAGGGAAAGGCTACCAAATGAAGGGATTCCGAGTGAGGTCATGCAGAATGTGTCGGAGTACCATCTCTGCTCGGTGGTAGGGACTCAATAAAACACAGCCGTCTTCCTTCATCAGTTTCTGAACTTATTGGTAGAAATTAAGTGGCGTATGGTCACATTTTGCTAGATCCATCGCGTCCTAGACTGCTCTCTGAATATTGATAAACACCACGATAACCCGCAACCTTCTCTTCTAGCCGATACATCACGATCTGCCCTAGCTTGGCATCTTTGTGAAGAACGATGCCAGCTGGATTCTTTATATCGAGCAATGCACCAAGAGCGCCTTCGTAACCGGCATCCACAACGCCCGCCGTAAGTGTGGCGCCAGACCGCCACAGTGACGACCGAACAAGCACCTGGCCCATATAATCTAATGGGACAGAAACAGTCTCGTTGAATTCGACCAGATATGCCCCTTGGCGTAGTTTGATAGTCTCGGTATCTTTGTTAAAACGCAGCTCGGAGGTATTGGCGGCCTGTCGATGTGAATTATCGAAGTCGATTGTGGCAGGTGAAGTCCAGGCCAGGACGCGACGTAAAGAGAGGTCGACTCCACATGGTTGTAGCTGTTGCGTAGCGGATCGTAGGTTGCGCACAATGCCCTGCTTCACGATCGAAGCCCCGCTCATTAGCATTGTGGTTGACGGTTGCGGCAATTGAGGTCAAGAGGAACAAAGGGGATATGTTGTAGAGTGCGAGAATGTTATTGTTAGGCTGGACAAGAAAATCTACCCGTTGGTACCCTCACACAGTTGGTATCTAAAAGTGGGACCAACGGGTAGCTGTCTGAGACGGTGTTGCAAAAACCCAGTTCAAGAGGCTTATAGACTGGCCGCATAAGTATTACAAAAAAATGCTCCAAAAGAGTAATCCGTTTTAAATTTTAAAAAGTGAATGAATAATAAAATAGTTATCCAGACAATATTAGGTCAGACTTTGCCTATTCTCATTGACTAGTGCCATCAGACGATCGTATGCCCTCTGATCATCACCTCGGTTGAATCGCTCAACAGTTTTGTCGTGATTCACAGTGAGTATACCTTCATCAGGATCCAGGTGCATCTGCCTAAATATCTTTAGTGTTGAGTCTCCCTCTAACTTCTGGCGCATAAGTAGAACAGCGTCGTTTTCTTCCCAATTAGGCATTTCATCGAACAGAAATGGCTCCTTATTGCCTCCAGCAAGTAACTCAGTAAGCCGTGGCTTCGCTTCATATATCTCATCAAAGAATCTAGCCCAAGACACTTCGGACGAGTATTCGCAAAGGCACTCATCTATGTCGAGAAATTTGAGGACGTGAGCATGACTTTGTATGAACGAAATCAACTCTGGGCAGACGAAACAGTTTTCTAGCGTGAGAGATTGTAAAAGAGGGAGATCGTCAGGCTTTAAAGCAAGCGGGATAGAAGTGGCTTCTTCGGCGTAGCCGAGAGGATCTGAAGCCCGAATATGTAGACATTTCAGTCCTCTCATGTGGCGGAAAAACAGAGTATCCAGTTTGGTGAGAAATTGACAATACTCTACCATTGTATTAGTCCGGACTCCTGAATAATCTTCGAAGCCAAAGATGTTGATTGTCACAGATTCAAGCTGGTTGAGAAATTGGCGAAACGCATCAGTACGATATGTAGATGTCCACTTTGGGGGGAACCAATCAAGGATAAGCTCAGTGATGAGCGTATCGGCTATAAGAGCCTCCCAAGTCTCGTTCATAAGCGCCCGCCACTTGTCTCGCAGTTCCCTCTCGCGCGTATAGTTCGCATCTTCATGAAAGTCGAAGTCCTGATAGACCTCATTGGCTTCATTATCGAGGTCAAAGTCAAACTTCACTTTGACCGTCCGTAGGTTTGGCGTGAAGTGACCTTTCAAGACCTCGCAAGCTGCCGGTAGCAAAGACGGTGCCGTTGCCCTATCATCTCGTTCGCATTGGCATGTAAATTCAATTGTTTCTGTGTACTGGCCGTAAGTCTCAACGACAGTCCGTGCAGATGTTGCCGATGTCTCGTCATTAGTTAATCGTATTGTTTTAAAAATTTCTGGCAAAAGTTGGGCTCTGTAAAATTTGCATGTTGAACTTAGGTTGATTTTGCCGCCAATATCGAGGAGCTTGATTATCTCGAACAATAATTCGCTTGGGAGATCTAGAAGACACGCCATTTCAAGCCTATTTGATTGCAAATCCAACTTTGAAATAGCCCGGGATGTGGCGTCACTTTAAATGGATGGCTCGAGCCGTGGCCATGTACGAGTTGGGATAACGCCGAATCCCAGAAAGGCCGTCCTGCGCTAGGCAACGTCGACTAGTCTGGAGATATTATATTGGCTAAATCCTAGTCACGTCTTCTCTGATGAAGGGCTTTTTCCAACCAACATATAACTGGGTGGGGCCAATCAATTAAGAGCATAACGCAGTCACGAGATCCTCCTACATGTACAATTGGCAAACGATTGACAGTACTGCGTTTGCATGGTCGTCCAAGTCAGGCAGGGCTATTAGTTGAATAATATCGAATCTTGATGCATACTAATTTGACACAAATCCCCCACGATACGGTTTCAAAGTTCACATTGATATACATCCATTATCTTACCGTTTGGCATTTGGCGATGCGCTGAGCTATGAGATTCTTCCTTCTTAAGCCTCTTAGACTATTACCTATATGTAGTAACTGGACCAGTTGAATTTAAAGAAGAGTGCGAACAGGACGGACATTTCCCTTAAAACGGTAAATTATAGAAAGATACAAAGAAAGAAAGCAACGGCATGAGTCTACCTATGACACCCATGTCCCAATGGGTGCACTTTTGGTGGCGCAGTCGTCAGGCAGGATGTGCCCCCCTGCATCGTTCTCCGAAATTCGACAGTAAAACGCGACCAACAACCAACGCCCGACAATCGACAGTTACCTCGCCAACTTCTACGGAGCTCTACAAAAATTAAGAGAGGTAAAATGTGCAAATGTCCAGGCTCTGGCATTCTCCCTACCTCGCCAGATTACCCACGATGAAAGTGCCCTAAGACAACTCTGAGAGCAATCCTTTTATCCTTTTCGAGATGCACCTCTCACTCCTGATGGCTTTGGCCACTTTGGCGTCACCTTTTCGAGGGGTCGCAGCCCTCTCAATGCAACTGACAGGACGAGAGATGCCGGCCGTCTTTTCTCTTCCAGTAGATTATCGCCCCGTCTCTCAGGCGAAACTGCAGAAAAGGAATCCATCTCCTACCGTTCAAGCAGACACCATGCTTTACGTACGTTGAGTTTAATATCGTGACTCGGTTTGGCCGTCTCTTATTCTAACATGTATCGGTTTATTATGCAGGACATTACACCATTTGTCAAATTGAGTGTCGGAACGCCACCACAGCTGATAGGACTGGCGGTAGATCTCCAAAATGCTTTCATCGCTTTTCTCGTGCCGAACACCATGGATTGTGTTCCACAGTCAAGCGCAACCTCAGCACAATATAATTGCGCTACTGACGACTATTGCGTTACCATGGGCTACTTTTGCCCTGCATCATCATCAACCATGAAGTCGATACAGCCCTCGAAATCAGACCCGGAAGGCCCCGTCAACGCGGATGTCGTGACAATTGGCAGCCAAAGAGTAGATGGCGTCCACATGTGGCTTAACAATATCTCTCCAGGCGCTTGTGAGTGTTCCAATACTGGTACTAGAGGCCAAATTAATTGATCTTGGGAATCTCTTAGACAGTAGAATGGGCATTGCGCCTGGCTCGCCCTTCTTATACCTAATGGTTGCCCAGGGCTTCATCAACTCTCCGTCATTCAGCCTTTGGAGCTATGGGACCCCCAATAACCAGGGACAGTTGCTTTTCGGTGGAGTCAACAAAGCAATGTACAAAGGGACGCTCCAAGCATTTCCTCTTTCAGGACCAAATAACAATGTGAACATGCCAATCGCAGCAATTGTTGTGGAGAGTGGCGGCAACAGTACAGCTGGTCCAACAACCACAAGACACAACCTCGCCGACTCAACGACAGCAGTATTATCTACGATTGACATCTTCACTTTCCTTCCCAATAAGACAGTACAGCAAATTTATGCCGATCTTCACATCACTCCGACTTTCATCCCGAGCTTCAATGCTTCTATGGGTATCGTTGATTGTGCCAGAACGCAATCCGAGAATCGCACCGTCTCCCTGGTATTTGGTAACGCCACGATTTCAGTACCTTGGAGCGAACTATTCATCCCTTTTGAAGACGATACCTGCGAGTTTACCATCGTGCCATACAGGCCGGACTTGACTTATGGGCCAGGCAGCGAATTACAAATTGGCGCTACTGTCCTTCAATACATGTATTTGGCTGTGGATTACGATAACATGTTCGCCGCCGTGGCGCCACTGAATCCCAACCCAGGCCCGGATAATATCTTGGAAATAGGGAACGGGACACGAATTCCGGACGCTGATGGGGACTTTCCAGCTACCATTACTCCGTATGGGTCACCGACGCTAACTACCACAACCACGGGGTCCCCGTCAACGTCAACTACAGCTTCAAAAGCGCAAGCCGTGACGTTTATACCTAGAGCTATGGATATAATACTTGGCGTTAGTGGGGCAATACTTGCAGTATTTTAGTTAATAATATAGATAACATAAAACTTGATGGGGACTGGTTACAAGACCTACAATGTGGTGCCATAACGAGCACAGTTAGATGAATGAGACGTTTGTTTTATAATCGACGTTATTGGAAATACATTGTCAGTATAGAATATGTTCCAAGATGTGGCGTTGGACTTTTTACATGAGTCAATTTGTATAAGTTTTAGGTAGATCGTCATTTATGACTTGGTATTCGGAGTCGAAGCTTACGATACCTATATAACATTAGCTTAGAATAAGAAGATGCTCAGTCAGCATGCTACTCAGGATGATGTTTCTAGGATTAGGACTGCATATAATTCACCAAACCTCATATCTGCTTTCTGTTCGAGCCGTGACGATAAAAGTAACCCTCAGTTTAGGGCTGAGGTCAGTCCCACTTACCACCAGAGTTTATTTCTCAGCAGCAATTTTCCAATATATTTGGTCAAAATCCAACCCACATGAATATGTAAGATCCTTGCAAACGCCAGTTTCTCCGTCCATAATATTTATCTCTATTAACCCAGCCTTGTTCGATCTACTAGATCTGCCTCCATCCACTGGATCTACACACATCTACTAGATCTACCTATGTTTTCCAGAGAATTTGAAGATCCATTAGCCAGACACATATTGACTCAATACCCAAGCCCAAGCTCCTCCAATCAGTTCTTACCAATATCCATTATAAATCCCGCTCAATGGAGCGCCCTACAGTCAGACGTGGACAATATTCTGAATGACTATGCAAATCCGTCTGGTCAGAGTCAAGATGATACCCCCGAGGTGTTACGAGCATTCCTCAAATACTTGTGCGAAGAGGCAAAACCCCTATTGATGTATGAGATCAAACACTTCAACGGCAAACCAGCACTAAGGCAGCTCCGCAATTTCCTCGTCGATTCAATATTAAAGAGTAGTGAGTAATATGCGGTCCAAATTCCTACCTCCTATTTCGTACTAATATAAAAATGCAGTGCTAATAGCTGGCGGCAAACAACCCAAATCACTTACGCCGTCCCCCATCGTGATCCCTGGCTTAACTGCAGAGGAGAGCCAAAATCAACTAGAGCTGAGGAGCGACCACACTGCCGTCAAACAAGCATGCTTGGCAAGAGACGATCACCGCTGTGTCTTCACCGGCATGGTCGAACGACTTCATTTCATGAGTATACCGCCACAAAACCGCGGAGATTTATGGTCTTGCACAACCGAATGTGCACATATCATTCCCTTTGCTTTAAGCAAGCTCAACCCGAATTCTACCCAAGAGGTTAGCTGTTGTTCCCTCAATTTACTCCTCGTACGCTGACTAGTAGAAAGTCTGAAACCAAGGCCCAGATTTGGAGGGCGATTTACCGCTACTTTCCCTTCGTCGTAGGGAAAATCGGGCCTGAAAATATCAACGCTCCCGAAAATGCCATAACTCTGAGGTCAGAGGCTCATATGGAATTTGCCGCACACCGTATTGCCGCCGAACCTACGAATACGGTACTGCCTATATCTTTGATGTTACGCAGAGGTTTATTACTAAAGCTCTACTGGAAATTAGGAACACAAATACCGAGCCCATGATCTTGGCGCTGTTTATTCCGTAGCTCGAGATTTATCGGAAACTATTACTATGAAACAGGCAGACCCAGCAGTTGCGATGCCAGATCCCGATTTTCTTAGGTTACACTACCAAGTATCGATGATCCTACAGGAGAGTGGTATTCGAGAGAGATATGAGAGGACGACGTGGGAGAACGAAGACAACTCGATCCAAAACATTCAATCTGATGGCTCCACAGATCTTGGGAATATCTTATCCAGCAAAATGCTCACAGACATCTAGATAATATACTACATCTATTACGACTACTCTTCAATACAGCTCCTAGAATTTAATAGATTCAAGGATAATAATTTCAATAAACAGCTCCAGTGTTCTCTTACAGGGTAACTTCAATCAGATAGTATCCATCTAATTGCAGTTCCACAATAAGTATCTCCCACACAATCTCCCATTCAATTCTGCCGCCATGTTCCGAGTACCACAAGGCAAATTACGCCTGGACTCTTTTCTACGACCAAACCAACTCAAACCAATAACCAGAGTCCCCCCAAAAACACTCATCTCGATCCAAAAAAAAAGTGTGGAATACACGGAATCCTTTCCTTTCGCCACCCGCCAGCGCGGAACACTCCCTCAAAGGAGAGTCATGCTCCGATAAGAAGCGAAACACGCCATCCGATTTTCCCTCGTTAAAACTTGGAAATTCGCTTTTGGGCTTGCAAGCCACTTCACGCACATATTCCCTCAATAGGCAATCTGGCGTAATTTAGAGCAAAACACGTTCGGGCTCCTCACAAGCGCAGCGCCATCCCCGTTACCCGCGCAAAGTTGCCTCCTCCCAAGACAAGACTCCGGGGTAAAGAAAAAAAAGTCAAAAAATGGAGCTAGAAGGTTTGGAACAAATCCTCCTAGAGTCAATTCGCTGATCCTACAAGTTCCGTTGAAACTGCCAAGGTAATCAGTTGGTTACGTTTTTACTAAACTTTACGCGCGCAACTCTTCCGGCTGAAAACGTCCGTTCTTGCATGGCACGGGTGTTGGGACGTAACTACACGTTTACTCTGAGCATTTTGCTATTCGCCGGACGACTCGGACAACCGCATGCATCAATGAAATTACTCATCGCAATCCACAACTGCCGTTCTGGTTTTTTTTTCTTGTATTTTCATCCCCCAGCTCGTGGCTTGAAGCCACCGTAGCACAAAGCAATGTCAGCGGCGAAAAATGGCTTGATCCTTTGAGTCAGTGGCGATTACGCCACGGCACCAGGACAAAAACAGGGGAAATCTGCAATCAAACACGCAAAAAACACTTCATCAATGGGCTAGGGGTCGGAATAAAAGAACAAGCCTCACCGGTAATCCAATCAAAAGATACAACCTTCATGCAGAGCGCAGATGATGGCGCAGCGGGAGCAAATTGCGCGTTCTGCACGGATGCATGCTAAGCACACACACAAGGTAGGGTTGGGCTTCAGCCGCGAATTGCCGAGCCTAGAATGCAACCAGAAGAAGTACGGAGTTACGTTCCCCCAAGAAACTCCAAGTCCTCTCGTTAATTGAGTTCAAGCCCTGTCCGAAGCAAGAAAAAAACAAGAATCCGGATGAGAAAACAAAGTTCAGATCTGGGTGGTTGATGATCTCGTTGCAGGTTTCCACATAGACCACGGGCCCACGATGGGCTCGCCACAGCTTCATCCACCGAAAACCTGGGGCCCCGGATTCTGCTTGCCATCACGGACCTTTCATTTGCTTCTCATCTTGGAGTATTCTAGTCGATGGGGCCGAAAACTGGAGAGGACCAGATTCCAGGATCTCGCCATCGTTGAAGGAGGCCGCATTTTGTACGTAATTGAAACTCCACCATGGGGAGGGGTAGGAGGGTGAGCCCAGAGAAGCTGAGTGATTCCATCACGAGCTTGCTCATCTTGACAAATGGCTTCCGCATCACCTGAGAATGCTCAATGCCGGTTCTCCTGGCTTGCTTAGTTTCGTGAGGGGGAGAAGGACGCTATCGAGAGATATGCGGTCGAGACCTGTTGAAGAGAGTTTCAGCTTGGCGAAAGCAAAAAGTTGAAGAGTTCAGTCCCGGTAGTTGTAAGCTTGCGCAGTCGAATTGCGTCCAAACCGTTGCGAAATAAGCTTGAATCAAAGTAGGCCACTCGGCGTGGATATGGTTTCATTATACCGTGGGATTCGGGTTACAGAGAAGGGCAAGATTGTCGTCGCCAACGGTCGTGTCTCGAGGGGGGCCCTCCCGGCCTCTTGGCAAAATCCCCCATTGCAACCCGATGCCCATTACGCAATGCATGATTGCCCCGGAATATCAAAGACAGGTGTCAAGGCCCTGACAGCTCGAAACTCGCCAGCTATCTCGAGAGGCTTGATCAGTCTCGAATCTCTTGAGGGGTTTTCTCCTCTCAAGCTGTCAAGCGATGGATGCTGGTGGAGCTATTCTCAATGAAAACGATCCATACGGAGTTTGATAAGTCCACATCTGGAGCACCAAACGCGCCATGTCCTTTCAGCTTTCCCACTCTTGCACCCTTAGACACTTAGGCGCCCAAAGCCCTCGACGTGAAAGCGGAGCCGCAGCATGGGAAGATTGACGAACGTTAATTGACACTGACTCGTGCCACGGTTTATTCTTGGTAAAGAGATGACCAACAATCAACGTGTCATTGCTTGCCCTTGCCCAATCTTCGGTCTCGGCGCGGCGGATCCCCCAAAACGGAAAAAGGCACCACGATGAACCATGTCTAGAGAGATAGGTATGGAGTGACAGGTAGTATGTACATACTCGTAGTACGGTAGTAGTATTTGCATTCTCAGGCGCGGGAACGATGTGTTGAATCGCGGCCGGCTTCTGCCTTTCCCGTTTTGCTAAAAGATTATGGCCATCATCTTGTTTTTAGACATGTTTTTGGCCTGGCCTAGCCTTATCGAGCTGAGACAAGGCGCGGCAGCTCCGCGCCAGATGCCAATGTGAAATCGTTCCATACTTGTACTACCGCTAGCTGAGAGACACACCAGCAGGTGCTTATCAGCTCGGTCTCTTTTCGCTCTAGTTATCGGTATTCCATGCATACCAAATCGCATCCTAGTGGAGGAAACGGCGTCGCCGATCCCTGGGAACAGTGTCATTCGCTCATCTGCAGCACCAGGCAGCTTGACCTAGCCATATGTGGCTAACCATGGCCGGAGCAACAAGTTGAAGCAGGCATTACAATTGGCACCCGACATCCCCAATAGCATGTAGGAAGAGGTGGCATGAGATTGCAAGGGCCATTGCTGGGTGCTAGCTGGAGATGCGAATAGGTACTGCCAAGGTGGTATTTGGTCGTATACTTGTATACAGAGACTCCATCGTAGCAGTAGAGTCGAGGTAGTATTCCGCGGTGCCGTACGAGTAGTAATACTAGTAATAGGACTAGTACCTCGTGGTCGTCTCGTGTTAGTGATGCGTGGTGGTGTCAAAGCAGCTCACCAACGTCTCGTCTTGTCTCAGCTCTCTATCTTTGGGACCCTGTGCTAGATGTGCCAATCTAGCGCTTCCAGCGATTCTAGAACAAAGAAGCCGTCTCACTCGTCGTTTACAAATACATACGGGCCATTTTAAGATGCGCCCTCCGCGCCGCCTTGCCGTACGGAGAATTTGGGCGGTTTGCGGGGTGACGAGAGAAGCCTTGGATAGAGCGGCAGACAGATGAGCTAGCTGGGTAGACAAGGCACTGCTGCAGCCACCTTGACACCAAAAGAAGGCTGTTCCTGCGGGCGTTAGGCCAGTAGGTTAAGCAGGGAGTATAGGGGCACCGCACATGCGATCTACGCCAACGTTCCAGTAGTTCGATTCGTGTTGGTGTAGCATCAGGGCCTCTCTGATTATGCAACCGTGAAGAGGGACGAAATCGAGACGAGACAAGACGAGACGTGTGGGCAGATGGCAATGGGGGAGGGACCGTGTCATTGCAAATGGATAGAGCGCACGTGCGTCGATGCTGCTGCGGTGCCGAGATTCTTCTCCTCTCCACCTGGCATGTGCTTATCATCAAAGCTGTGACTCTTTTTCTGTCGTGCTAGCGATACCCCGTACTGCTGCTAGTCGTGGTCTATGAGCTGTTCGTGGTCCGTGTGTACCGCCAGGTTTCGAGTCTGGTCTCTATAAACGGGCAAACGCACAGTTAGATTGATATCTGGTGAGGAGACAAAAGGCGGCGCTAGCAACAAGGGCAAACTAGTTCATCCGCTCCAAATATGGCACAGAGGGTACGGAGTAGAGAGGTGTAGAACTAGAGGCCATCACGACGCCAGCCAATCAGTGCCGCAGGGTTCGCAAACCGGGCTGATGGTACAAAGTACGAGCCGACGAGTTGGTGGCCAGAAAAGTCACGCTTGTGAGCGCCATCGAGCTGAGTGAGCGGCTTCTAGAAAGAAAATGTCGCATTCTAGTGTTGAGATACGGTCTTGTGGCGGCCAGCTTTCTGGTGTCGAGGATGCATAATTGCCCTCGGCTATCACACAGGAGGGGAAGAGATTAGCCGAACGAGGCACAATAAGCACAAGCATAGCGCCACGGGGCTAGTCAGGGTGCGCTAAAGGCATTCAAGGTTCAAGCGTTGCCCATCTAAGATGGCACTTGTCAAGAGAATGGCAGACGAAGTGTAATTCAAATCCAGCTGGGATGGGCTACGAGTACCTGGCGATATACTCGAACTAGTCAGATAGCCCAGTTCGCAAACTCGTGGTGGGCTAGCCTAAGCACATCATGCCACTAGCAATCGATACTACGAATAGAACTACTTGCACAGTCAGTGCCGTATCTGTAATTCTAGGGACCTGACCTGGATACAGACAGCCCTGGGCGGTATTAGTGGTTGTGCTAGGCCATTCTCATCTTGTCACGGGAGGGCGAAATGGTCATGGTGTTCCCAATAGCCCTGTCGAGGCTGGAGGTCCCCGAGAGTAGCGTCGTGGCTGGCTTCGCGTCTCTGGCGCTTGGTGTTGATCATGCAAGGAGCCGTTGGAGTACTCGTAGGACTCGTAGCTCTACACCCGTCTGTGCGGTATTGGTGTGGCCAGGAACACAAGGGAACCTGCACGCGGTGACATTTCCAAGCAACCATGACCAGGGTATCAAGGTGGCCGAGTGCTGCAGACGTACACTCGTACGGAGTCTTGCGAGCAGTCGCATTAGCAGTAGTGATAGTCTCAATGATGATAGCAACCCCTGGAAACGCTGGGACCAGCAGCGTATTCGGCCGCTTACATGAAGCATTGTGTAATGCCTCGAGATGGTGAGTTGCCTCTCTTTCTGCTGTGTCATTTAGAGAGGTAAAAGCGGCGCTTGCTGTGTTTGGGGTAGATGGACTGCGAGTTAAAATGACCGCTTTTCTTGTCCTCCCAGCCAGTAGCCATCTGTTGGCTCACGACTCGTGTTCGCCCCAGCGGCTTGTGAAATTGGACAATCGGGGATGATACCAGAAGTGATGTGTGTGCGGTAGATGCGACCCGCCGGCGCCTCGGGCCAAGAGGACAGCTTTGGGCCAGGAAGGGCAGGTCAGCAGGGCAGAAGCTTGCTAGAATGCTTCATGGAAGACGCACGTCGCCACCGGGAGGCACCAGATCCAATGGACGAAGCGCAAGTGCCTTTAGTGCTAAGCTCGAAGAGATAAACCGGCTGCGCGGGGATGCAGCCACCAACCACAGGCTGTCGTGCTATCGTGGTGGTGGAGGCCTAGTGGCGGGGGATATCTGTTCTTGGCGTTGTTGGAAAACGAGGCTATGGAAGACAGTAACTTCGGAGGTGGACGAGACCTTCGGAATGATGCCAACCGGTGTGTGGCCGGTGTGTTGGGCATGAGGAGATGGAGATGCCGCGAGGCAGCTCAGCATGGGCCATGTCATGTCGGCTCAGCCGTTCAACGAGCTGATAGGGTTGTGGATCAAAGACATTGTCTCGTCGTTCGTTGGCAAGGCTAGAAGAACTATCGGAGGCAAGCAGCCGGCATGATCGAGGCGAAACTTGGGCCATGTGGCGTGCAAAGGAGGTGCGAGAGGGAGTGCAGCAAAGACAAAGACGGCGGCCAAGCAAGAGAGAAATGGAACCATTGCGGAGTCGAGTCTGGTGATGTCTGGGCAGATTGCGAGCGTTTGCGAGTGCGACGGACTGCTTCAGATGGCCGAGCGAGCTGAATCACATCCAATTTTGTCTTGTCGGCCTGACACGAGTAAGGGTTCATCGTGGGATGGACATGGCCAGTCAGGCAAGCCTGAGCCTGAGCAGGTCTGGCTGTTATGTAGCAGTTTAGTTGAAATTACAAACAGTTCATGTAGGAGTAGCTTCTCAAGTCGTCTGTCTGATCTGTAAAACACGGCCATCAAATGTCACAGTACAACGAACACGATGCGATGATGCAATAGGGATCGTTGAACAAGCCGCTGGAAGCCTGTAGAGTAGATCGTCGCTAGTACTTTTAGCTGGGATGCCAAACAGTTTGGCGAGGCGAGGCGGGCAGGTACCAGGAATCCATCCAGTCCCTTGTTCGACTGCATGCTTCCAAGTGCCCGCACCAAGACGAGAAGAGAGTACGAGTTGAGTAGAGGAACAAGTACAGGTACCCAAAGTGCCAGCGGTGTGATGGCGCTGACACGAGTATCGTACCAAGGCAAGGCAAGGCAAGGCAAGGCTCCCTCCCCTGCTGCTGGGTCCTTTGGAGTTGGAGCGAGATCCCTTGGATGCAGCGAAGGACCGATGCCACCTCGATTCGTCCATGTATTCCGACTGGTCTGGTGAAGAGCAGAGCAGAGCAGCGCCAGTCCCAAGTCCCAGCGATCCCGGGTCGAGGGTCGAGGGTCGAGGGTCGAGGCATCTCTATCTAGACCTGGTGTAGCAGTGATCAGCGCTACCGTGTCCTTCCTTGCTCGCCATGAGGCTGGAAACGTGCAGGTCCATCACCAATGCTAACTTAAGGTATGGGACAGCCACGCTGTATTGTATCGTTCGGTGCATCACCAGCCGTCGCTCGCTGCAACAGTCCATTGTGCAGTACTAAGTCATGTACCTTTTGCATGTTACGAGGCACGCAGTCGCACCAGCCAATGGGAGGCCTGCTTTTCGATTTCGCTTGCGCCACCTGCCCCGTTGCGCTAGCATCTCCACGCACTCTACCTGTTGTCCCCTGTAATCCGCGAGCAGAGCCCACTAAAACGCCAGCCCGAGCAACCCCCAACTTCCCCGTAGGGGCAGTGGGCCAGTGTCTGGTTCGCTGGAGGCATCACGCGGCATCCACTGATAGCGGCAGCGAAACGATTTGATAATCCGAATGGCGATGATAAACATCCATGGCTCTCGCAGAATCCAACCTTCAAGGATTGCACAGGCAGCAGGCAATATCGCTCATCTCACCGGAGGCAGACAAGCATGGATTGGATGGCTTCGGCCTTTTTCTGTGTCTTGTCTCCAGTTCGTCTTTGTCTCGTCTCTCTCTATTATACCACCGGGGCTGCCTTGTCTGTGCGAGCCTGCAGCAAGCAACTTGCTGTAGCAAGCATCCATGGTCCACGGTTCAGTGCTGCAGGCAGTACTAGGCTAGGTACTACGAGTGCAAGCACGCACAAGCACACACAAAGTGGCCAGTTGTTTCGGGCAAAACCAAAGAAACCAAAGGGCCGCCAAGATCTGCACCACCAGATGCTCAATGCAGCCATTGATGCTCTGGGTCTGGGTCTGGGATTGGGGAAGCAAGGGGGGGTGAGGGGCCCTCCCTTGCACCAGGACCAGGATCCAGCACGCGCGTAATGGGTTATCGCAAGGCCTGTGTGGGGACGGGACCAGAGCAGAGTTAAGCAATTGAAGTAAGTAGCCCCGTCGAGTAGAGCAGAAAGCGTTGGAGGGGCCGGGGATTTGGAGCGTTTTGGAGATATGCGCCATACTGGATGGTGTAGCGCTCGTACCTGGGACTGGCAACGCCGTGTCACCAAAGACCGCGCTCTTTGCTTCAATGGATCAATTTGATCGCTTGGGAGTGTACGGAGTACGAGTACCGCGCTCGTTACCAGGCCCAGGTGGGTTACCAGCATGCAGATTGCATGTTGTGTGCTTGTAGCTGGTACAGTGTCGTGTTTGGCGAGTGTGTCGTGTTGTCGTGATCGAGCTGAGTTCAGGTTGCGTCCAGCAAAAAAGTCCAGGTGAGAGAGAGCGCTGTATTATCCGAGCAACAGCAATACCGCAAGCATTGAACCCATGTACCCGTACCTCCAGCCTTAACAGTCCCCGTGCAACTCCTCCATCCTCTTCTCATCCTCTCAACTCACTCTCACATTCTCTCTCCCACCCCTGCACCCGTACTGTAGCCTGATCAGGGCCTCACCACCCGATTCAAGGGCCTTTTTGTTCTCTGCTCTGCACTGCTCTTGGCTTGCATGTGCTGTGCCTCGCTGTGCCTCGCTGTGCCTCTGCCTCCCACCCCCCCCAAACCAGAAAAACCGACTCAAATCATTTGCATCTGATTTGCAAGTCAAGGTACGTTCCCGCCTCGGTTCAGAACTTGGCTCTTTTCTTCCGCATCCTTCGCTTCCCCCCCTCCTCTTCCCTCCATCTCCATCTGATCCCAAAATTCCCACTTCTCTCGCCTCACACCCCCCGGCACCCGCGAAAAAAGAGCTGCGAAGCTAAAAGTCTCGAACTTCATTAGCCTCACACCAAGGCAAGCCTCCCCAAAATCGCCCCCTCCACCCCAGACAGCCTCCGGTGCAACGTCCTTTTGGGCCTTTTGGTTCCTGTGAAGGCTTCCATGCATAAATTGTCCTTGTCGGCCCTCCTCGTCGACACCGCCCTCTCAATCGGTATCCCTGTTTCCAAAGGGTCGACCGTCTTCATTTATTAGGCCGATTGTCCCTCCGCCTTCTGCCTCTTCTTCTTCTCTTTTCTCTTCTTCATCCTCAAGTCTAACTGTCTCACCCTTAGACAAAGACACAGAGAGACACATCCACCATGTCCAAGGAATCCGGCGTCGTCACTCCCACGGAGAAGGGCGACAATGTCGTCGACTACCAGGCCAGCACCGTGGTCAACACCAAGGAGGGCCTTGAGCGCGACCCCAACTGGTTCACCCGCAACGGTCTCAATGCCGACTCCTTCAAGAAGAAGCACTATGGCAAAGGCATGGTGGAGCTCGAGCGTCCCATGAAAGCTCGCCATCTGCACATGATTGCCATTGGTGGTTCCATTGGTGCTGGTTTCTTCGTCGGTTCGGGTGGTGCTCTCAGCAGAGGTGTAAGCTCTTCTTTACCGCTTCGTTTTCGTGTTGACATGAGCGTGTTCGGTTTTGCTAACGCGATTGGAAAATGTAGGGCCCTGGTTCTCTCTTCATTGATTTCCTCATCATCGGTATCATGATGTTCAACGTCGTGTATGCTCTCGGTGAACTCGCCATCATGTATCCCGTCTCTGGTTCTTTCTACACATACTCTGCTCGTTTCATCGATCCTGCCTGGGGTTTCGCCATGGGCTGGAACTATGTTCTTCAGTGGGCTGCCGTTCTTCCGCTTGAATTGACCGTCTGTGGTATTACGATTTCGTATTGGAATGCCAACATCTCGACTGCCGTGTGGATCACCATCTTCCTCGTCGCCATCATCATCATCAACCTGTTTGGTGCTCTGGGTTACGCCGAAGAGGAGTTTTGGGCATCTTGCTTCAAGCTCGCGGCAACCGTCATCTTCATGATCATTGCTCTTGTCCTCGTCTGCGGTGGCGGCCCCAGCAGCGGTCGCTACGACGAATACTGGGGTGCTCGTTACTGGTACAACCCCGGTGCGTTCAAGAACGGCTTCAAGGGCTTCTGCTCCGTCTTCGTCACTGCCGCCTTCTCCTTCTCCGGTACTGAGTTGGTTGGTCTCGCCGCTGCTGAGTCTGACAACCCCACCAAGAACATGCCCGGTGCTATCAAGCAGGTCTTCTGGCGTATCACCGTCTTCTACATCCTCGGTCTCTTCTTCGTCGGAGTCCTGATCGACAGCGATGATCCCGCTCTGCTCTCTTCTGCCGCCTACTCCGATTCCAAGGCCTCTCCCTTTGTGCTTGTCGGCAAGTATGCTGGCCTCAAGGGCTTCGACCACTTCATGAACCTCGTCATTCTCGTGTCCGTCCTGTCCATCGGTGTGTCTGGTGTTTACGGTGGATCCCGAACCTTGACTGCTCTCGCTCAGCAGGGCTATGCTCCCAAGCTCTTCACCTATATTGACAAGTCTGGCCGTCCCCTGCCTTCCGTCATTGCCCTCATCCTGTTCGGCTTCATCGCCTACGTCAGCTTGGACGCTACCGGCCCCGTTGTCTTTGACTGGCTCCTTGCCATCTCTGGTCTGGCTGCTCTCTTCACTTGGGGCTCCGTCTGTGTTGCTCACATCCGATTCCGCAAGGCCTGGAAGTACCACGGACACAGCCTGGATGAGATTCCCTTCAAGGCTGTCGGTGGTGTCTACGGCTCTTGGCTCGGCCTTTTCCTCTGCGTCATTGTCCTCATGGCCCAGGTAAGAATGAATCCCTTGTTTACCCCTTGTCTCCCCAGAAACATTTTGCTGACCTGCCCGCCTTTAGTTCTACACTGCTATCATTGCTGGCCCCGATGTCAAGGGCATGGGTACTGCGGAGGGCTTCTTCAAGCAGTTCCTTGCTGCCCCCGTCGTCCTGGGCTTCTGGATCTTCGCTTGGGTCTGGAAGCGTGAGCCTCTCCTGAGAACCAAGAACATTGACGTCGACACCGGCCTCCGTGAGTTCGACTGGGATCAGATCCGCGCCGATCGCGAGGCACTCGCTGCCTTGCCCGCCTGGAGACGTCTCCTCAACCACTTCTTTTAAAGAATAGTGCGATTAGAGGACGGTCTCTTTTTTTTTCTTCTTTTTTTTAATGCATACAAGTTGCCTCTCCGTTAGACGGTACGAAACTTGCAGGATGCAGAGCTTGAGTGGGCGACTGAGTGAGCCCAAATGACGATCATGTAACGCTGCGCATGCGATCATACCCTTGATGTCGTGGCACGAATTTTTCCTGTAAACAATTAGCTCGTCTTTCTATTACACTACAAGATACCATGGGGGCTGGAAGTAAGGCTCCAAAGGGGATGGGAACTAAACCAATAAATACCTGTTATACACATGATGCATTGCCTTTGATGTGACGTCTTTGTTGAGTTGCAACGCCCAAAGTATAAGTCGGAGAGATTTTCCGCATTGGGCCAAGACGCAGTTGTTGGTTGGACGTTGGTTACTCAGTGGCTTGGACGGTGCAAGTTTCGGCAGTGGTTCGTAGCATGTGTCATGATTTGCTGAAGGCGTTGTATAAGACGTCGACATCGCTATACTGTCATATCGATATCAAGTTGCCGACGTCGAGGGGAAGCTTGCTATGCCGTCGTCGAGTTGCCGCGAAGGGCGTCGTGTAGTAAGAGTATCCGGTCCATGGTATGAGCTTCCCTCTCTCTTCTATTCCGATTCCGAAAGAGGTAAAAACGGAATGAATAAAAAAGTGGAATCAAATAAGAAAGAAATACACAAAAAGTAAAAGAAAAAAGAAGGAAAGAAGAAAGAGGGTTGAAAGAAGGGAAAGAAAGCTGCACCCGCAGTAGAGTAAAGAGTAGAGTAGAGAGCAGACTACCTAGTAATCACAAAAAGACCATTCCCTCAGCTCGTCTCAAAGTGACGACACCAGCGGCGGTGTGGGCATCGTCCATGTATATCTATCAAACGGGGAGTGGAGCAAAAAACATTGGATCTCACATGTCGTTTGGTTGTCATCTGCGCGCCCTGGGAGCTGTGCTTGTTATAAATGTGTGATTATGTATGTAGTATTGAGTAAGCTTTTTGACAAGTTTTCGGCTCGCGCGCCCTATGGCGGATTTTATGACTAGGGTGGGATCTTTTGGATGTGGAGAGGACTGGAAATCGAGCCGAGAGATGCGGCGTGGCGGCTGAGCTGAGATGAAGAAGAAGAAAAAAAAAAAAGATACGAGGTCTTTTGTGTGAAAGGATGAGATGTTATGGGATAGATGATTTTATATCTTTTTTATGACAGAAACGTATATATTGGCCACAGCTGCGTACTACTCTTGAGAACCCCCCAAACGGAAGAGGAAGTCCAAGACGAAAGAAAATGGAAAGTACATAACCCACGTTCGCTGTTGCTCTTCCGGGATAACCAGCCCGCTGCATCGGGAGCTACAGCGGCAATAACTGTATGGGGCTTAGCGGGCGCCCAAACAAACAACTTTACACGAATTTGCGGGTCTCAACTCCCCCCAAGAAAAAGCACCTTACGGAGATATTGTGATTACAGAGGCTTTTTTTGCGTATTTCCTAGTTACATAACAAACGGAGGAAGAAGTCCGTCATAACGTTGTTTGCTCCGAAGGCGATATCGGTGGCTGCTGCTGATGATTCATGATTCACTGTGGGAATTTGCTCCCTTCCAGGGGTGCATGTGATGTGTTTTTTTTTTTTTTTTTTGGATTTGGCGGTCGGCGTTTTTTTTTTTATGTATATTCTCTCTGTTGAGTAATGGAATGATTACGTTTATGGACCGGTGAACGGGGAAAGGGGGCCGCTTTGAGCTTACATCGCCTCTGTCGTGTATACGCGGCGAGATGTGGGTATCAGCTGATGGAGATGAAAAAGAGAATCCTTTTTTTTTCTTTTACTTTTTTCGACTACTAGCTGGATGACTCATGATATCTATAAACTGATGGTAACGGAGCTGGAGTACTTTTGCAAGGTCTTATCCACAATACGCGGGTGAGTGAGGGTTTGTAATAAATGAGGCGCCCTATTGTTGTTTTTTATATTACGCATGACAGGAGCCAATTTGACGGATGAAATAGGCTGCTAATACGTGTAGGACACTTGACATTGACCTTGTGCGTTGTGATACAGCCTTGATGAGAAATTCAGATAGGCTACTTGCTGTGCCTTGAGTAGCCTTTCCTTTCTTTACACCATTCACTCTATAGGCTTGCCAACAGTCCCCTCAAAGACGAATCAAAACCGAATCGAAGACGAACCGAAGACGCTGGTTTGATTAGAAAAAGTAACACAACTACAAAAACATTGGCAGAAAAAAGAGAAGAATAAGAAGCCGAGAAAAGTAAAAGATGATCCCAGTATATTAGATACGTTAGTTTTGCCGCTCCACCATGCCCATCACATCGCCCACCGCCGTCCTCGCCAGCTTCTTGAGCAAAATCTTCTCGTCCGCCTCTCGGTATCTCTCCCATCCATCCAATCCCTCCTTCGCCTGAATGCTGAGCGTCTCGTAGCCCTGCTTAATCACCTCGGCGACTTGATGCGTCGTCAGGTTGCTCGGCAACTTCTTCTCCGAGTTGCCTCTCTCGGTGAGCATCTGCTTGTAGTGTGCGCTGACGTTGATCAGCGTGTCAATGGAGTTGCTTTTGCGGTTTCCTAGCTGGTAGCTCTCCTTAAAGGACGCAAGCACCTCGCCTGATTCAAACACTTTGTAAAAGAGGTCGTCGTATGCTGCTGGAGTTGGCAAAAAGGCCTCGCCGGCAGACAGCGATAATGCCACCAAATTCACTACGTGGTCGAGAACGGTGTCAATGTGCTGTAAATCTTTCAAATCTGAAGCATATGTGTTGAGGAATCGGATGAGCGACAGCAAAGACCGGAAGAATTCCGACCAGTGATAAGTCAGTCTTGTTCGGGACCGCGAAAGATAGGAGATGATTCGGAGCATGATGCCCAGGCAAAGAACGTAGAGACTGACGTCCAACCGCCGCTTTAAGTTGTGGTTAATACCGTCCAGCATAGTGTCGAGAACGCATGCTGCAAGAACACGCTCTCCCTTGACCAGGGGCAGGAACGGCTGCCGTTGTCGACAGAGTCGCACAGACGTCTTGGACTCGTCGCTACAAATCTTCTTGCAGATGGCTGGGTCCTCGATCAGCAAACGAAACACCATCAGGTTGAGATGCGCATAATATGTTGCTCGAGACGAAAGGTGAGAGTGCTGCAGAAGATACGAGGTGAGTGACAGATAGTTGGCCATTGGACGCTCCTTTCCCTTTTCACCGGGCAAGGTAACGAGATGAAAGCAAAATAACTTGTTCGCATGAGAGAAATCATATGTTGCCAGCAAAACGGCCGCATTTTGGCCAGGTCTGCAGTATATTAGTCTATATCCATCGACGCTGCATCTTATAGGATTTGAATATCACTTACAACTTCGTAAACAGCTGCTTCTGCGTTGCAGCGTCGTACACGGGCTTCTTCTCAGGCTTTGGACCGGGCGTGATGGCTCCAAGTCCAAACATGCTTAGAGTGCTACTCAACGTCCAGCCTTCCGGCAAGTCCTCCTGAATGTCAATGTAATCATTTCGCAACGCATGGCATGCATCTCCAATGCAGCGGACGACTTTCTGAATGACGGCCTCATTGACGAAATCGTTCAACCGTAGCTGATATGGGTTTTGGAACTCAAACTTGTTATAGTTGGCAAGTATTCCCAACAAGGTAAACGGTTCTAGGCCTTGCTCAGGCTGCTCCGAGCTTTGAATAAACTAACACATGAATCGATGGTTAATAAGCATCCTGCTGCTGGTCCATCATCACTGCAGCTTTACCTTCATAATGGAGGGAAAGAGGTCCCTCTGTATCATGTACGTAAGAAGCGTCGTCTGGTATGCGCCCGCTGAGACGGCTAGTAGCACCTCGATAGCCTTGTGGCTCAACTCCACTAGCATCGTTCCATGCCGTCAGCTTACTCGTACAGCATCCAGCAGATGTTGACAGGTGTACACACAGTTTGTCCCATTGCGAACGATCCCATCAAGCGTGCTCACGAAATCTGTAAACACAGTATCAACGTGATCTAGACCGGCCAGTATGGTGATGATGTCGGAGCTCGGGTGCGAGTGCTTCTTGGTCAATACGCAGGCGAGAAAGACGCTCAGGGTCTGCGTCAAGATGTCAGCCATGAAATATGTCCAAGCCAAAAAAAACAAGGCAACTCAATGGATTTCCGTAGCACTGCGCACATCAAGAGCATATAAGGGGGCCGAGCCTTTGCCATTTTTAACCGCCGCGATGGCCTGGCTAAAGAGTTCTCTCGTCCGCCCCTCCAGGAGCAGTAAATCGGCCGGGTGGATGTCGTTTAGAATCTTCCTCAGCGTCGGCCGATCGGGTCGCAACAGGAAGAACTCCCTCCAGAAGCCCTCTGACTTGTCGCCATCGTCCTCCTCCTAGTACGTCATCGTCGATCAGCTCGGGCGCATGCCAATGAGAGAGAAGAAGCGAGAGCCGGATGCTAATACCTTGGCCGATTTAGCTGGATTGTTCTTGCTACCAAGGGAACAGGCAGTTGTGGGCAAACCTTGAACAGGACCGAGTAGAGCTCGATGATTTTGGGAACAAAGACCTCTGGCTGAGGCTGGCGTGTCAGTGGTGACGCCTCCATGGGATGCGAAGTTGGCGAAACGGGGAGCTGCAAGCTCCTGTCATGGCCAGCGATAAAGAGACGACGTGGATGTCATTATCGCGACCCTGGATAGTGGGGCAGCGATAATAGATAATAAGAGTTGAAAGCACGCACTGTATGAGCTCGCGTTAAATGAATAAACGGACAGTGATTTTACAAATAAGCCACTGTATACATGCTGTACAAGCTCCCAAGCCAATCACGCTGTTTAATTGACCTCCCAAGATAGTTTAAAACGTATTACCATATTTGCCCAGCCGAGATATAATATAGCATGCATATACTCCACGCCCTTCGCAGCGAAGAACCCCATATGGCTGCTAGCTGAGCATAGCTTCTCGTTAATATACTAAATAAAGCTAGGCACCGCATGTTTCACATTACACGCACTACTGTGGATAGGCAGCTGTTCAGCGAGCTACCATTCACGCGCACTTGGATATTCTGATCATGTAATTGATTGAAAGGATATTTGGTATTTTTTTTTGTATCGAGTTTTGAAATTTTCTCAAAGGGGGTTTTTGCGTATAATGCTAATAAACGTTTGCGCCTCGTGGCACTAATCCACCTCTGTACAGCAACAACTCGGCCAACAACAGTGTTGTTGAGGGATATAAGAGATAGCCGAAAACCTTGCCCAGAAGACCCGCAAGACGCGAAGCGGCACAGCACGACCAGCATCGTGTCCGTTTGGCGAGGTATATCCTTCATCGTCAAGTCGTAAAGCCTCTTCGGATCAATAAGTGAAGAAACAGCCAGCTACACACAAGTGCAACCCATATCTGGCCGATTGAACCCCCCGTATGTGAAGCAGCCTGCATCGTTTGTCGTCTCGGTCCAGTCTTGACGACTTCTCCATTAGCAGGCTTCTGCTTGTCCCTTTTCAACAGCACTCCCCAATTACACAATATCATCGTACAAAACACCTCGCTTCTGATCATATGTCAGTGCCGAGGTACGCCGTTTTTGTTGTAGAAACCGCCGTTAAACAAGGTAATATTTTCTCCTCTCAATCCCATTGAGTAAATGGGATTCCTTCTTTCTCGTCCACCATCTGCCACCGTCATTCATTAAGCAAAAGCTGCGCCGCCAGACTCGATGGCTTCGATCTCGCTCAGGTCGATGGGCTGGCGGTGGAAGCGGGTAGGGAGCTCAGAGACATCAAAGGCAACACCCTTGGGAGGGTTAATGGAGCCGAGCTGGTAGCCAGAGGAGCCACCAATGCCAGCCTCAACGCTGCCGATGGTCCTCTGAAGAGGGCCGTGCTGCTGGGCGTGATCACGGTAGGCGCCGAAGGAGTTGTGTCGGGCGGCGGCATCTCCGTTGCCGTAGAATGCGGTGAAACCCTCGGGGAGCTTTCCTGAGGGAGATGCGGGGTGAGGCTGAGGAGTATGATCGATTGAAGCTGAGGGGAAAAAAAAGGACTCGTTAGTATATAGCGTCCCTCATCCTGGGAAGAAGTAGGTAGGATGATGAGGGGGGTTGTGCTTACAAGGAGTGGCTCGGGGTCCAAGGAATCGAATCAGAGGAGTTCGTTCCGCGTGGACAGCGGCCTGTCGAAGAGCTCTCGTGGCGAACATGGTTGATGTGGAAGGGGGGCTGTTGGTAGAAGAGAGGTTGGGAGAGTTGATAGTTGATAGCGGGGTTGTCTTGATAGTAGACTGTTGGAGGGGGACTCGGAGGATTGAAATTGGATTGAAGTTCAAGTCTGGGGAACAGCGGGGGGAGATGTGTATAAGAAGCTTCAAGAGTTCAATTAGAAAGCAAGCGGATGGAGGAGAAACGACGTCCAAGTCGAGGCGCGAAAGAGTGGAGGTTCGCGAATTAATAAAACACGCCGGAGGTCCGGAGTGTGATAAAAGCAACCTGAGCCCGGCACCAAAGAAAAAAATTAAAAATCAAATGGTGCGTAATGACTTGACATTTCCCAGCCGCGCAGCTCGTTTGGGAAGTCCCGCCCACGTTTAGGCAGCCTAGCGCGCCCTTTGGGCACCCGGAGCACCTAAAAGGCACCTAAAAGGCACCTAAAAGCACCGAATGCACAGCGCTTGAGTTCACAAAAGTCGCTGGCCCGAGAACCGGGGGCGCTGCCTTTGTCCGAATTCGGGATCTCGGAGAGTCCACCAGGCGTCCACCAAGCGTCTCACATCACCAAAGAACCACCCACACCAACTTGAAGCTCCGGTCTTATCGCCAGCAGCCATCGTGCCACGCATCTCCTGATCTCAGCGGGGGAGCCAGTGGCCGAAACATTGCGAGTTCAATGCCTGCACATGACAATCCCGGGGGCATCTGCTGTATTGCAGGTGGCTTGAAGCATCTCAACAAGCCCGCCGAGCCGATGCAACATCAACATCAAATCTGCCCTCCTCGATGCCCCACTCGCGCAACGCTCAAAATACGGGCATGCGGGAGGGTCTTACGGAGAGAATCGGAGCAGGGGCGGGCTTCACGCATCGTCGACTTGACTACGGACTAGCTGCTGCGAAATCACCTGTTGCAAGCTCCATCCACGTTGCCTCTTAACGCACATTCTACAGCAACAAGACCATCAGCTCTACGGAGCACCGGATGCAGATATCATGTTGTCAAACGCAGAATGACTCTACAAACAAAACTTCATCTCAGAAAGAAGAGAACAGAAAAGAAACGAAACGAAAAGAAGAATCCTCTCATTGATATCACACATCACTTGAGCCAATCCCAGTCCCGTCATCCTGCATTGCATATGCACACTGGTCCCCAACCACGCTTCTCCACCTCCACACATCGCGATGCTGTCAGCCCTGGCCATGCCTGTGAAACCCCGCGGTTCGTTTTTCTCTTTCATGTGCCTCCGAGCTGCTTCCCGAGCCAGGTTCGCGCTTACAATGCGTGCTGCGTCAAGTGTGAGTGGGCTTTTTGCAGACCAGACAAGGGGCATGTCACTGCAGACGAAATTACATGTGCTTTTGCTCTGTCTGTCGCATCAACGGCTCTCTCGCTGCGGGCTACCAAAACAGGCCATCACATCAACCTGTAGCCGGAGCCGGTACTACGGAACCAATTCCCACTTTTGTGTGTACTGTAGTGCGCTCTACGGAGTAATCCATTGCAATTTATTCAGAGCCATCTTCTCCCCAGATTCCATGGCGGCGTCCAACTTCTGCCACTGCCGTCCGAAGTGCTGAGCAATCAGAGTAACGGCGTCACCGGCGGCCTTTGCTCGACAGCCGCATTTACTAATGCCTACCTCCATGACACATCTGATATTGATAGTAAAATGGATATTGCCCAATGTACTGTAGCTTTCCGTTGCTTTATAAGTTGTTGTATTACTTATTTGTCCACAAAAACAGCGGACGAATCACCGAGACCCGATCGGCCCCCGGCTTTGCTCCAAGATATGGCGCAATCGAAACTGCATGGCACGGCACAGCCCCCCTAACCGCCCTTCGGCCTCCATTTCTGCGTCGAACAAGCTCTTGTTATGGCGACATGCATGTATAACGGCGTTATGGACTTGGGACCTGTATCTTTACTCCGTTGCCTTAATTCCATCACAGCCGTTGCATTTGTCCGAAGCTTCTTTTGCCTTATCTCGTAAAGATCGCTCTCTAATAGGCTCGCAACTGCAAGATACTCCGTATGCAGGCAGGCGTCTCTTTGCTTCCTGAATCGGCCCATGTAAATACGCCACTACCACTACCGCATACTTTTCTGGGGCTATTCTGGAGACATTCAACCGGCCCGGACCGGGAACCGAAACCTTGACAATGCTTGTACAAGTTCAGTAACCTAAACCTTGACCACGCCTCTTTGCAATATGTTGGTACCTTTCTATTCCTATCCACTGCCGATAACTTTACAAAGGCTCGTTTCATATAGTATTAGGTTTTGTAACATCTTCTCTCGTGTTAAAAAGGGGCCCGACACCCAACGCTCTTGAAAGGCCTTCCAATGAATCTCGACATCTTATCTAAACTTTGCATTCAGAAAATCCTACCCAACACTTTACGTAGCTTTCTATTTTCTCCCCTTTACCTCTTCTTCTAGGTCGATTATGGATCTTGTACTGTATCACTTAGAATCGAATTCACCGCTTCTGTGATCTCCACTGACGAAATTGGTTCATCTGACTATGTCATCAAATGTTACCCCTCTCTAACGGCAGTCCATGGGTATACTTGGTTATTCCAGTCAAACTAAACACACCGCCGTGAATTAAATGAAGAGAATAACCATTCAACATCCGAAGATAGGTCAAGGGACGCAGTAGGGAGAGGATGAAACACCACTTTCAACTACTATCAGCTATACTCCTTTAGCATCTGGTATCATCACTCTACAAATTCAAGACACAAAATGCCCAATAGCCAACTTGGAATACCAAGCAGCCACTCTCTAGATTTAGCACCCAAAAAGTTACCCTAACATCATCCCCCATCCCCAACAATTAGAAGAAGAAGAAGAAGAAGAAGAAGAAGAAGAAGAAGAAAGGTGAAGAAGAAAAGAAAGTATTCCAAAAGTCCCAAGATTCTACCTTCGCCACTCCATAGCCAATAGGAGTGAGGGTATCCTGATGATAACAGGCGCCTCATGTAGTCGCCCCCAAAAAAGTTACTGAGCAGCAAATTCAAAAGGGAATAGACGTCTATAAACGTTCTTCGACCTTGTTGCAGCGAAACAGAGCCGCCGCTGCAAGACACTCCCATAAACACCATTCTCCTCAACGAGTCCAAAATATCGAGACCCGACCCAAAAAAAATATCCTTTTATATACATCCAAAGTACTCAGAGAAGATTCCTCTTCGAAGACGCCGCGTGCTGAATCGCGTCATAAATCCCTCGTATCGTACAACTTTATCCTTTTAAGCCTGTCGATAGCATTCTGCTCGCTTCGCTTCGTTCTCCATGCAAGTTGATACTGTGTCCTCAAGGTCCAGCCGCCGAACCCTTATATACGTCCCCCCTCCACGACCTCCCGTTCCAAAATTTCTACTTGCCCAAACTCTCCGGTTCGCCGGCGTTCCATAACCCACCGCTTCTCCCCGCTCTCCTCTTCTTCCATCATATAAGATATACTATCCGTTGACCCCTTCTGCCGCTGATGACCTCTCTCTGGACTTGACGCTTCTTGACTATTACACATAGCATGCGTGTGTGCATTGGCTGCTGTGAAGGCAGAAAGATGAGGGGGGTCGCTGAGCGGAGAAATGCCGTCTTGGAAGATATTCGATCCCATTTGGATGGGCGATGTTGAGATCGCTCCCCAAGCTGAAACCATATCTGCGTGTGGATTCATGAAGTCGGGCCCAATTGACGATCGATTGGCAAGGCCCGACGTGGGCCTTGTAAGTGTAGGGCTGGCAGGGACACTGCCATCCGAGTCGCGACTCACGATGGAGAAAACTGAGTTCTTTCGTGTATGAGCTGTGGAGGGAGGGAACCCGCTCGGAAAGCTAGGTCCTCGCGGCGAACCTGGACCCTCTCCCCTTTCTGACCTCGGGGAACCATCTTTACTGGAAGCCAAGCTGGCTTGCGAGCCGCCCCATGCCTTTGACCGCAGCCGGAGGAGCGCTGTGAGGTTCATCTGGTCGTCGCCTCGGTCCGCCATCATGGCCAGCTGTGCCAATCCGGGGCTCTGGACGATGGGAGTGCCACTAATAGGTGGCATTCCGAGGCTCATGAGAGAGTTCCTATTGGAATACTCGGATCGCTCGGTGATGGGAGTTAGGTTTGGCTCTCTCGAGACTACTCGCCCGCTTACGCTGCGATTTAGATTGCTTGCGCCTTTGGGGCCGAAAAATCCACCAGCGACATATCCGCTACCCTCCAAGTTGGCGCCTGAGCCGTGGTTGTTGACCGGAGCAGCATAAAAGCCAAACTCTTGCCCATACCACCCATCAGAATCGTTGGCCAGAGCACTAGCATTGGCCTCGGCGATGATGGCATCGTCGTCCATTTCAAAATCATCCATATCATCATAAGAATAGCCGTAGTCGTCGTACTCGTAGTCACGGAGCGCATCTGAGTCATCAAAACTTGTGGGCACTTGGCCATTATTATCTGCATCGGTAGGAGACTGCGCTGCTGCGCGTTCGAACTGGCCAGCCTCTGCCGCTCTCTGGGCGGCTGCAGCCAAAGCCGCCTGATAGGCAGCAATAGGATTTGGGCTGTACGGCTGAGGAGCAACAATGGTAGTCTCAGACAACGGAGGTAAGTCGCTCGGGACTTCAGCAGCAGCATTCTCACCCGAGTGCTCCGTGCTGATGCTCGTAGAGGTGTGTACCGCCGCCTGGGCATCCTCCAGCTGCTCTGAAAGCTGCTGGGGTGCCACCTCACCCTCTGGCTTCTCCGTCTCCTGCTTCGGGGACTCTTGGTTGCTCTTCTCCCGCGCTGACTTTGCTTGTGCGAAAGCTCCAGGTAGAGGTCGGCCGTATTGATCCGTATCATCATTGTCAAATATTGACTCATCAAAAGGCACCCCATCATCTACAGGTGATCCGGCTAAATCTTCGGCAAACACGCCTCCGAAGCTAGTCATGCCTGCATCAAAATATAGCTCGTCATAACTCATCCTGCGCCGCGCGCCCGCTGGCGGAGGCATACCAATAGGGGTAGGGACAGAGCCTGCTTCCAAACCCAATGCTTGGAAAGGGGCCGAAACAGTATCTACTCCATGGATCCCCAGACCGGACACCTCAGCATCGGCTTCCTGGTCTGGAACTGAACCCGGTTCGGGCGACAGAGGGAGGTTCGAGAGCCCTGGCGTGTCCTTTGTCATGGCACAACCAATAACCTCGCCATCGGCATCTCTAGGGGTTGGCATCATGCCTCCGCTCTGTGGAGTCGCCAGAGACGACGTTGGATTAGATCGCTGGAAACTGAAACCGGCAAAGTTTTCTTGGTCATCGTCTGGATCGACGTCTGGATCGACGTCATCCTCGATATACTGAGCCTCTTGTTCATAGTACTGGTCATCGAGATATGGCTCTTCCTCATCATCGTAATCCGCATTAATTCCAGGAATTCTCTCTTCCAATCCGTCATCGTCCATCATGGCGTCGTAATCAAAGGCATCTTCATCAAAGTCATCAAAGCGAGAGTCTCTTGGCTCCTCGCCTTGTGCAGCTTTCTTGTCCAACTCCCGCTGTCGGTGCCGTTCTTCCAGGAGCTTTTCCTGCTTGGCGGCTCCAATCATGTCGAAACTAAATCGTGAGGATGTGCTCTTCATGTGTCTCGGTATAGACGAGAGGGAGACGTTCCTCGACCTGGTCGTTCGTATAGAGCCGGTATTTCTGACTGGATCACCCATCTCCTGAGTGGTGGCCTGAGAAATTGTTGAAGGGGTCGATTGAAGAGCTGGTTCATTGCCCTTCATGGTTAGTCCGGCAACGACATGGTCGTCCAACGGAAAAGCTTGCTCTGCAGTGGAGGAGCCCGTTCTAACAGAAGATACACTAGACGATTGGGCAATGGTGTGCGAATTTGTGCTCCCGGATTCTGGGCGGGCAGGATCCGACGCACTGCTCATCATGCGGCGTTGTAGCTGTCCGTCTAACACTACCGGGCCACGCGTCTCCGCCCCATCATGAGGGCCCACGCCCGACTCCAGGGCGATATTGGCCAAAGATGCAGAGCGGATGGCCACCGTATCATTAGTAGGAGCATTTGTCCTTCGTCTTGGTGCGCTAAAATCGTGAACCCTAGTACCTCTAATGCGAGGGTCATATGTAGGCTCGTCTAGACGACCGTCTAGGGGAAGAGGCAAGGCATTTGTAAGATTTTGGTTGTTTCTCCTCCTCAACAGCAGCGTTGACATGGGGTTCTTGAGGAACGGCAATCCCTTCTTCCCCTTCTGGGGCTCAATATTTAATACACTACTCGAAGACAGGGATTCGCCCGCCAGTCGAGAACCAGAAAGCCGCTGGTTAGATGATGAGGAGTAGGGAAGATTGCCCTTTGAACTACTGGATGCCTGCGGCGATGGTCTTGATAGGTCGGCATTGTTTGACATGGGCCCGGAGTGGGAAGCCTGAGCATGGCCGTCTTGCTGTGCTTCCACATTCCGCTGGTAGTTCCGGAGGGCAACGCCGCCGATGAATCCAGAGCCGGTGCTGTATCCCGATCTCTGGACCTGAGGAGGCCGGCCGACAGGTTGCGGCTGCTTCTCGATAATCTGCGGTTGTTTCTCGACATCCCGCTTCTCCCCAAGAGGTTCTAGATTAAATTCGTTTGACGTCACGCGGTTTATCGGCGGCAAGGTAGGCGGTAAGGAGTTGGAAGCCGAAGATGACAGCTGTGCGTCGAGAGGAGATGCTGAGTCGGGGTTCAAGGGCGACTGCTGATGGCTGTTGAGAGACGAAGGCGAAGATTGATCCGGAGCCGGCGAGGTCGGGTTTGAGGGCCCCCGCCGGTGGAATCGCAGGTGGGAGAGCATGTCGTGCGTTGTGTCGAGTGTTGCACAAGACGTCCGAGGCCTAGACGCAGAAGAAGGATCGCAATGCGGGCGCGATCATAGCTCGCGGATTCGGACCTTGTGCATTGTTGATTCGATGTCGACTTGAGAGGGGTCCGAGGCAGCAACTGAACAGGGCAGTTGGTTGTAGAGGCGCTGCAAGCGTCTGTCGCGGTGGCGGAAGCTCTGCGTGCCGGAGTTATCGCGCTCTGCCGCTTGGTCGAAATCAACTGAACTGCTCGATACACGCTCTCGGACGAAGCTGCGGCGCAAACAGCCGGTGGTTCAGACGGGCAGAGACGCTGGTGTCTGTGTTCTGTGTGTGTGTGTGTGACGTTCTAGGCGCGATCGACAACGGGCGGTCCCATAAATCAAATACAAAATCGAGGCAGAACGGGTAAGCAGGGGAGCCGCTAATAGAATGGAGGGCATGCCATGCACAGGTACTGAGTACCGCCGGGTTAAAGCCCCCCTCGCAGCGATTTTCGACAGTGGCTAGGTACAGATACAGCAGGTCCTAACAAAAGCCCTTCAAGGTTGATTCAATCCTAAAATACTGGATATCATCCCGTCCAATCCAGCCCTTTGTTGGTAAACACCTCAGCTGTACTGCAAAGTTGGCAAATGCCAGTCCCGCCACGTGCGCTGTGCCTTGAAATTACGGGGGAACCGAAATTCAAGGAAGATGATGTCAGCAGTGGCTGCTGGTGTTTTCACAAGAAGCTGAGTCGAATTGATTGAGCGCTGCAGAGGCTATGCAAGGGAGGAGATTGCCGATGCGTGGTAGTAATTCATCACCTGTGGAAGAAAAACCAGTGGCTTCCAGAATAGGACCTAGTGAGCCCTATCATTGAAGTCCTAGAATATTGATGACTGGATGTCGGTCACGGTTGAGGCTGCAGGCTTCCAGCAGGGCGCTTACATGTGAGCCTACGTAGGAAAAGTCGAGGCGAGCTCTGCTTCATGGTTGCTTTGGTGATGGGCTCGTTCTTATTAGGTATTTGCAGAGGATATGGACTTCGTCCATCATCGATCTTGTACAGTAAATCACATGTGCTAGCACTGGCATTCTAGCGCACTGGAATGTGATCACCAGCTAATTACCCTCCCTCAAACAACCTATCAAAACACACGGCAGACAAAGTAACGCTATTGAACAAAGAGACAATTTTCATCCCTTGGGTGCATACAGCTAAATAAGGGCGCAACTCATAAGCTCCATTCTCTTTACATGTATCATATCATCATTGAGTGAAGCTTCGGGACCGGGTTCGGCAACTCTGGTGTAGCTGACGGGCACCGCCTCACCGGCAGACA
This sequence comes from Trichoderma afroharzianum, assembly GCA_037893235.1. Lineage (NCBI taxonomy): Eukaryota > Fungi > Ascomycota > Sordariomycetes > Hypocreales > Hypocreaceae > Trichoderma > Trichoderma afroharzianum. The sequence goes on along the minus strand of JBBLXW010000043.1, from coordinate 831 downwards.
CTGCCGACGGGAAAGCTGGGACGAAATCTGGGTCTCGGAGAAATCTGAGCACGTTGCTGGGCTGGCAGAGTATAAAATGGGCTGTTTCGTTCGTGGTGGCTTATAAGTGTGTCAGCATTGAGGCGTTTGAAGCGGGAGTACATACATCCGTGTCTCTCGAGTCCCTCTCAATCTTCCCCGACATGATATAATGATACAACTGCTGATGCTTTAGACGCACTGATCACTTCTAGAGAAGATGCGACAAAGTGCTCCCTGCTCTACAATTTCCTACGGGTGAAATCTCCAAGGTGAGCGCACCGCGAAAATTAGTCAACTCAGCTTCGCTTCTTTATTAGCCTTGGGTGAGAAGTGGTAGCGCATTGGCAGGAAAGCCACATCCCTCATAACGCATCATCTTAGCTGTTTGATCGACAGCCATCCACAGCTAACGATGGTGGCATTCTCTAGTGGTGTGCTTTACGCCCCTCTTCTAATAATAATTCCAGCTTTTCCCCAGCTTGCTCCTAATTAGTAGGTAGAAAATGTTGTCGCAGGAAGAGCCTAGGTCAGATATTCTCGCTGGGGCCGTTATCGATATCCATTGGTAAATGCAGGTACCCAACCCTTGAACGTCTCCCACCCCGAGATGCTACCACTACTACTACATGCATCTACAACGACGCTGCGATGTCTATTACCATTTGTCTGCCAAAGACAGTTTTGCCTTACATGCAGACCTATTCTACGCCTTTCCTTAGCAGCAGCTGGTGACAGCTTGTAGCTATAAAGTACAGGTACTCTCCAAGCCAAGGGGTCGCGTCGGGGGGGGGGGGGGGGGGGGGGGGGGGG